>CABFVX010004043.1:19675-35977 GCA_902151425.1 Timema shepardi | reverse complement strand
GCCCGCCGCACATTGGACGCAGGGCAGGCGCAGCAGAGGGGCAGGCGAGGAAGAGGAAAATCTGTAATACACGTGTTCTTATGGGTTACCGCACATTGGACAGAGTGCAGGTGCAGTGTAGGGATAACTCTTTCACACCTCTTTCCCGCCTCTCTCTGGTTGTAGTAGACGCACAGTTTTCCTGTGTCCTCTGCGCCTGTCACGTAGTTTTTGTGTATTGTGATGGAACATCTTATTCAATTAGTTCAAGACCATCCAGTATTATATGAAACCTTAAACACACTGCTAGTTTTTCTTTACCTCCAATCGGCTCCCGAGCGTTACATTCTCTCCCTGTGATGTCATTTTTAATGAGATGATGAACTTCATCAAACTGAATTCTATCCAATCGGTATGCTTCTCTAAAAACATTGTATGGAACTTCCGATGATAACATGAACTCACCGTGGGTCTTTCTTTTTTTCATGTACTCACTTTTCGTAATCGTCTTTTTTCTTTTTTTACTAAGAGAGTAGAATAAAATTAAATTATTTAATTCAGAGCTTGACTCGGAATCCAAATCTATCAGAAGTTCCTCTAATTCACACGCCATATCACGTCTTCTTGTACTAATGGGTGAAAGCTCCCTGACTCGTTAAAAATCTGCGGTGACCTGCAGAAACCTCTTATTGTGCTATGCCTGCCCTCTGCCTATGCTGCGCCTGCCCTGCGTCCAATGTGCGGCGGGCTTAACGGGTTGTAAGAGACAAACGACAAAAAAAAAGTACTTAATTCCGTAGATAAAACCTCACTGTAATGAAACTAAGATGGCCACTCTTAAGAACTACTAGGGCAGTATTTAATAGGACGAACTTTCACACTGGTCCTCTTTCATACCTGATGAAACATGCATCATCGGGGATTGAACAATTGTTAACAAGTAATTCCTTTCAGACTTGAGTAGACTGGTTCATTGTTGCATGTTTCACGTGCAGCAAATGTTTAGTGGTTGTTGAGTCGGTCATGTGTAGAGATCTTTCTTGCCATTCATTACAAGCTGCAGGATGACCAACACTTTTAAAATGGATTTTGTAAGTATCGTTGAAATATATCCGGAAATGTATGTTCATACACGTAAGGGTTATTCCAAGACACATCTTTTTATAGTCCTAGCGCCGTTGCGCAATTAATAAATGATTGTATAACCCTGTTTTGTGCTAATTCAGTAGATAAAATATTATAAGCGCCAAGAGTTGATACATTTTGTATAATTGGGGGAACCCAAAAACGTAATCTCTTCTTTCGTCTTCTAATAATTGCCAGTATCAGCAGAGCCTCTTCGTCAGACGAGAATCCATTACGACTGAATTCTCCCTGTGCCATGTGCCATTATATCTGAAAGTTCGTGTTGCATGTCTCATGCTGTATGTTTCAGTAAAAAATGTTGCCTGTTTCATGCACCATCCGGTGTGAAAGCTGCCTCAATCTTCCGTTCAGGATAAGGTAAAGTGAGGTGAAAGGAAACACGAGCTTTTCCTTCCGTTGTTGTAGCAACACTTTTTTTTTGCTTAAATAAATAAAATATTGCTTAAGTAAATACATTTACTTTAATTTCTTATTTACAGTAATCGCAACGGTGCTTGGTTATGTCATGAGCATAATGGCATCTGAACAGAAACTTTTTAATTAAGGGAGCACTGTTCTGTTCAAATGAAAACAAAAATTGTTGGCATCCGTATGTGTAGTCAATTAAACTAACCGTATCTGCTAAAGCAAAATTGTATTTATTTCGTTCCGGACTTTTTGTTGTTGCTATAAAAACTGTAAAAAAAAATACGGACATCATCTCGAGTTTCCTTCCCTTGGTGCCGACAAAAAAAGTTTAAAAAAACGGTGTGCACTCACGGTTAGTGGAACTTTGAAAACACTAAGTCAATTTTATTAAACGAGCTTATGAATAAAACTACACAAATTACATTAAATTTACCCGCCTCGGTGGCGTAGTTGGCTAACGCGCTTGTCGTGTTGAGCTCGACTGCTGAGGACGGGGAGATCGAGATTCGAATCTCGGTCGGGTGAACTGGTTTTTTTTCCTAAAAATTGTTTTTCACTCTCCCTCCGCGCAAATGTGGGTTCATTTCCTCTAATTCAAACTTCCTAATTCCTAATCCATTAGAGTAATTAGTACTTATAGCGTATAACCCGAACGGGTAGTAAGATGCGGTGCTAAATATTATATTACATTAAATTTGATTTTCTGAAACTTTTCCTTAAGGCGATTGGCACTTTTAATTTGGCGTGGAAATGCAGAGCCACGGGAACAAACGGTTATCTTCAAGAATAGAAGCATGTTGATTAAGTTATACTTTTTATATACACACCTCCCCTATCATTTTAACAGAGATCAAATATCGATAAAATTTACGTTTTTCAATAGAAAACTGCCGGCTGCATAAAAAGAAATGTAATAATTAATAAACATCAATACATTGTCTTAGAAGGGGTGTTGAAGATATTAACATAAAGATGTCACTCGTTCTCGAGAAAACTTACATTTCCAAACGTATGATTTTTCCGCAAGACCTGGCCGATTTTCGTGATTTATCTGTTCTTGTTGGCACGGACGGATAAATTCCATTCACGGTAGGAATTACTCTCAGAAAGGTCTTTTTTCCTACCAATATCCTACTACTTAATAGATTTATGGTAGGGAAAAAGGCCTTTCAGAAGTCAATTCCTACGGTGAATGGAATATACTTTGGTTAGTTGTGAAGCCACGCCACGCCTTTCACCCTTCCACAAAATAGGTTTTAGACTTGCACTCGACAGGGTCAAGGGCCTTAAAACAAAGATGTTTCGTGTGTTTAAATTAAAGGTAATGTATTTTTTTGTGTGCTAACGTTTTAATACTTTTATCTCTGCTGCATCTTCATATAACGACCAAATTTTCATGGTTGCGCCACGTCTTGATTTGTATTCATTTATTACTAGTGTTGCCAAGTTATGTTATCGAATTACCGTCAGAATTTATCAATATGATCTATTTTACCACGATATTTGAACTAGATAAACATAGTCAAATGTTCAATCTCTCTCTCAACACAGTACTGAAATATGTCGGAATGACATCTTTCCAGTGCTGGATATCAAAAAGGAGTAATCGGACATGGAAACAGATAAAACTTAAATTATTCCACATCACTTAATTACTTCATTAAATTTGTTTGGCAGATGTTAACCTCAAATTGTATTTTTTATTTTTCATCAACTTGTTTATGGTATAGTTGATATTCCATTATAATTGTATATAAATGTTCATATCCGACTGGTTTTTTCAGCAGAAGTATATTTAAATTATACATATTGATTTGTAATTTCACTCAATACATCTACCAATTTAGCAACGATTTAATCTATAATTTTTTATATATATTTCTAGAAAAATGTTTCTAAGTCTTAACTTTTAATTGAAAGAGAAGCTTAACCTGCTCTCTTGACAAGAAAATAAAAGTTTAGTAGTCTTTGAATTGTAGTCAATACATTCTCAAAATATATTGAATTGTAAAAATCCCTGGTGCAAGATAGATATAATTGGAAATTAAGTATACGAAGTAATTAAAACTAGAGAGAGATAGAATACTTCATATTTCAGAGAAATACTTCTAGACTCTATAGAGCCCACTTGAAAAGAGCAGTAGTGACCAATGATTAATTAAATTGCCATTTACCTATTATATCTCGCATCCGGATTACTTGAAAATTAAGAAAGCCATACAAAATATTAAAAAAAACGCTTACGAGTATATTTTTTCCCCTGCTAGAAAAAAAAAACTAGTTTAAGTTTTGACTATGATAGATCATAATCAATGGCTTAAGTTGATTTAAACTAGAAACCCTGCTAGCTATTTAATTATTTCAGCTGACAGGCCACACTTTGAAAAAAGCTAAACATAGCGGATAAAAAGCCAATTTGACAACACCCTTGTTACCCGTCCAGGCTAGCCCCATTATATTCACCCTAATGAAGTATAGCTTTAGAAAAAAACGTGCTTATATTTGCGTGGAGAGAGAACGGGAAACAATTTAGGAGAATTCAGTTCAGTATACCCGTCTGGGATTCGATGATCAGTACACCAAATAGTTTGACGCCTTTATCCACGTGGCCACCGATGCGGGCATTGAGTTTTGATAGAAGCAATGACATGTTGTTTACATGGTAGTCAGCTTGTACTGAATTGAGACCTCCACACCGGTGGGTACGCGGTCTAAATGTCAAGCTCATATATTCTGGTTTATCTGTGATGTGGAAGTTGGGTCTTGAATTCCAGCCAGGTGTATCAAAGATTTTTTTTCCTAAATGGTTCCTCACTCTCCCTTCACACTAATGCGGATACATTTTCTCCAAATTCTACTTTTCACATCCCTACCACATTGATGTAATTAATTTACTTGTTCTGGTTTTCAAAAATCTATGTGCGTATATTAGGCCTTGAAGGAGGATTATAACTTTTTTTAGCACCACGTCTTACTACCCGTTCGGGCTAAACGCTTCTAATTACCCTAATGGTTTAGAAATCGGAAAGATTGACTATAGAGGAAGTGAACCCGCATTTGCGTGAAGGGAGAGTGGAAAACCATTTAGGGAAACCCACGTCACCCGATCGAGATTCAAACCTCGATCTCCTCGTCCTCGGCAGTCTAACTCAACACGAGAATAGCGCGTTAGCTAACTAGGTCTCCGAGGCGGGTAATAATGCTAATGGTTTTAAGGATTAGGGAGGTTATATTTAAAGGAGGTGTACCCGCATTTACGTGGCGGTAGAGTGGAACACAATTTTGAAGAGCCCACCCTCAGTTCACCCTACCGAGATTCGAACCTCGAGCTCACCGCCATTTCCCTGTAGTAGTGAGTTGTCAGTTTCCTGGATAACTTAATATTTAAATAGTCTGGTCATACATACACTTTTGTGTTTATGGCCTAAATTGAACGTAAACATATGTATAATATTATAAAAACACTCTACATCTTATCTTTTAAAACAATGAACAAAATATTACAATGAAATTGTCCTTATCGGCTGACGATTAATATGCTGCGTCACTTAAATCAGGGAAGCATCGAAGGCGATGACGCGAAATTGCATGACACAGACATAGGACTTGTAAGGTCGGTCAATAATAGCTTGAGTCCGAGGTCATGCGATGCTCAACCTCTTGAGGTCGAACCGCAAACTTTCTGATTTAGATAAAAATAGAACAAAAAAAACATGAGTGTGTTGGACCAAAATAGTCACAAAGGAGCCAAGGAAGCTTTTATACAGTTACATTTATTTGTCAACTAGTACGCTCAAAAGCCAGGGTTACTAACGGCTTAATCTAAGGTGATGGGATGAGGAAGGCAGAGAGGAAATAGACTCGCATTAACAAGGCGAGAGAATGAGAAAATTCATAGTGATAATCAACTGTGGAAAAATGACCCCAATGCACCCGGCCGGGTTATAACCCTGAACTCCCCGTCAACGGTAACCCAGTGCGAGTCTGGCGTCTTAGACCGCTCAGTCCATGGTGCAAAGAAGTAGACTAAGCTAAATCTAAAAGTGATCTGTGTTAATTACAAACCCGATTTCGGCACCTACAAAAGCAAGCCACCTATATCCCTAATTATATTACTGAGTGTTAGAAACACCCTCCCATTATATTTAATTTAAGCGGCAATTAGGTGAAATATTTGGAATAGTTTATTTATGATGGAAGCATACAACTTGGAGGAGATATACTACATATAAAAAAGTTTTATTTTGGCTATGAGGTAATCCCAGGTTTTTCTCTCAACAGTAGTGGCAAACATTCTAAATGGCGGCCTCGGATAATTTTCATCCTGCTCTTTCATGTGTGTTATTTGATACTATTATAAATGTGATTTCACGTGAATTTATGTTATACATGTGTGTGCAAAACATTCATTAATTTATAAAAATACACATACAAAACAAGGATGCAAAAAAAATAGTATTTATTTTGTTCACAGTTAAAGGACTTTTTTTTCAAGTGCAGGCGATCTAATTGCACAAGGTGACGTGTACCATATTTTTTGCCTCGTATAATTCATGATATTATAATATAGCAAGAGACAAAAAAAAACAATAAACTGAGAAAATCACCATACAGAATTTATTTTTGAAATGCGGCCCTCTCAGTATTTTTAATGTTCACTCCTCACTTAATATATAACATGTCCACTACTCTCCAGTGCCACCTCTCGAGATATTATTATTATTACTAGCACCACGTCTTACTACCCGTTCGGGTTATACGCACTTACGCTAATTGTGTAATGGTAGGGTGATTGTGAGATGAAATGGAGGACCTACAGTTTAACGTGGAATCCGAACCTCGGCGGAGGCCTGGCATTCCACACATTCACAAGTTGTGTCCCGAGATATTAACAACTCAGATTGTTATATGTATATTTATTTAATACAAACTTGTTCACTGTGAATTACGGTGACCTAGTGGTCTAGGGGTAAGGTGTCGGACTTCTGTGCTGGGTGTACGGGGTTCAATCCTCGGTCCCGGCACAGATTTATCTGATTGCCAATCCCTTCCTTCATCTCTGACAAGACATATTGTGAATGTGGAGAATGACAGGCCTCCCCAGTGGTTCGGATTCCACGTTAAACTGTAGGTCCTTCATTTAATCTCACAAAAAAAGCTTTTTTTATTATTGCAATTATTTATTCTTATAGTAACTATAAGCTTTCAGAATTTGCCTCAAGAACATTTTATCGGACTCACGAGGTGGAAAACTATATCCCCACAGAGTGCATTGAGGATTGTTACCATCCCTCTCTCCATACCAATAACAGTGCAGTTCCTACTAGCCTCCTCTTTTTCCCTTTATATTGAGTAGAATAATACTGTCTGAATGCACATTAGTAGAAGTATATAAAATACTAGTTTTTAGGAATCAAATAGCCAAAGCTATTGTCTGTGCTTTTTAGTAATGATTACTCCATCTAGATATCATATTCTGGAAATAATAATTTATAATAATTGTACAAGTGGCTGCAATAAGCCAATTACCGAGTCGAGGCTGGCTGCGTTATCTGATAGCTCGATATCTTAATAAAAATCACACAATTGTAGCCAATGATTTCCGCACGTCCATCATAGACTCTGCCTTAAAATATGAGTGAAGAATGGCGATGAACAAGGGACGATTCCTTGATAGCTCAGTGGTTAGAGCATTGGCGTACCGAGCCAAAGGTCTCGGATTCGATTCCTGTGTCCAGGTGTTCTTTTATAAATTTCAGACTAGTTTTTAGGCTTGTTTATGACGGGCTAATTGTAATACTAACCAACCTACCAAAACCTAGCCTTCAATTGATAAATGCATGGAAGGTTGGGCTGTGTACAAAAATTTCTTTCTTTTCTGTCAGTTATAACGTAAGAGTGGATAAACTGAAAGTGAATTAAATTAATTATATTTTTATTCAATAAACAAAAAAGAAATAAAATTGAAGATCCGGCTCGGGTTAGAATCGATTCTGCCCCCGTGGTCTATAATAGTCTTGTGCAAATCAATAGAAACAATTTGATTTATTTTTTCCAAAATTAAACAGAGCTTATTATTAACTTCACAATACAATGGACACAGCCCTATAGTAAAACAATAAGCATCTGTAAGCACAGCCTTCTGTATAATAACTGACAAAAAATTGCCGTTATCAGTGTGACCAACATAAATGAAGCTAACTGAAATTTCCCTGTCCATTGCTATGTTTCCATTAATTTGCGCAACAATGAAGTATAAGTGCAAAGTTTCAGCTTTCTAAGGTCATCTAGAGTAGACTATAGATTTTTGGAGGGTATTGAAAAAGAGGTACACACACACACACATTAGAAAATTATATTGCGTTGATAATTAACCAAATCTGTTAATTTTTTCTACGTAATTCCACAAATCGTGATTAAACTCATAAACTATCTCTTAAAAGGATGGCGGAAGACTTCATACTATTACGACTCATATAAAGTTTACAAGACTTTGTGTTAGGAAACAAATGGAATGAAGTAAAAATTATTAGAGTGAATTAAAACGGTCGCGTGCATTCAGTGAATGACTATATTTCATCCCAGATAAGCCGGTAGCGCTTCTGACTACTGAACTAAACCTTGATTCTTTTTATATAGAAATTCCACTTTCGCCACCAACAGTGATTTAAAATCACTAAAACACCTATTTGATTTACTAGTTATAAGTTAACGCAAAAACTTATCAAAAGCTTCCATTAATACTTCCTAATGGATTAATGTATCATTTATTTTTACGTTATTAATTAAACGTTCTAAGAAAAATACATTCTTTTAAAGTGCGGCAGAAGGGAGCGCTAGTATTTTTCCAGTTTTTATAGAATTGACATTTTTCGGCCAAAATAAATCAAATATATCTCCCATAGCAACATACGAGTTTAGTTTTCAGCACATTCTAATATCAACAGATCTTTAATATCAGTCAAGGATGTCCTGGAATTTTGTCAAAACTTTTTAAATAAAGAGGAAATGTTTTGAAAAAATAGGATTGGATGGGATTGAAACCCCGTCATCCACAGTCTAGTTTATTGTGAAAGTAACGCTTTAAGACCATTCGATCACCGAAAGGGGTACCGAATTTTGAATATCACATCCCATATTAGTTCTCCGATATTCCCGGCAAGCCCGAAAAGAAATCGGGGGTTTAATAAATCAACATAATCAAACAAGGTCTTGAACCACGGCCTAATGGACCAAAGTCCCGCGCGTCGGCGCTAGACCAGCTAGCCAGGAATGTCCTTGTGAAATTGCGAGACGCTTCTAGTGGAACATTTTGATGCAGCTTTCACTTGTTTTCTCACAATTAAAACAAATACAACAGGCTGACGTCACAGCCTTATTCTGCAAGCAAACAAGGTGTCATGGTTTGGAGGAAAATTAAATCGCGCGCTCCACTTAAGACATGTGCAGTTAATTTCCCAAAATGAGAACTAAAGCAACTTTTTTCTTTTACAATTTATTATTATTTCGGCTTAAGCCATGGGAATTTAGGGGACGCGATAAAACGTCAGTGTTTTGGAAGTTTTTATTTGCCAAAATAAATCAAATATTTTTTACCTTCATTTGAAAAGTTTCTCAACTTATACCGTATGCACATGACATATTTAACAACTGTTAATATCACCATGGGAAGAAAATTAAACTCTGTGTTTCTACCGAAGTAATATTGTATTTATTTTGGCCAAAAAAGTGTTACCTTAAAAACTGCAAAACACGTTCCCTAAATCCGCACCGTAATCTAGCGTGTAGGAATGAGGGTGGTTTGAAAATAATTGCACCAGAATTAGCTGAGACTGTGAATCCCAACGTTATATCTTTCTTATTTCCTAAATTAGTGGTTTTCAAACTTTTTACGGTTGTGTACCCCCTCATTAATAAACACCTATTTAAGGTAACCAAAGAGTGTTTTTATTAAATAAATACATTTATTAAAACACTTCTCCTTAGCCGTACTTGTGTTTTTTTAAACTAAGCTAGAGTACAGTCCGAATGGGTTGTAAGACGCGGTGTGTTATTTTGATTAAAACACTTCCTTAAGGTCATTCGACCATCAACATTTTACGACACAATTTTAACAAGTGTTCAATAATAAGCTATAAATAGGTATTCAATGATTACAGTACACGAGTTATGAGGGGTCAAACTTGCTATTCTATGTATTTTGTGAGCCATTGTTAAGGCAAAGTAATTAATGAATGGGGCTGAAATTTTGTATAACTTGACATTCATATGAGGTGTACACAATCTAACATTCATAATATTAGGCCTACTATTGATATTAATATTATATATTATAATATTTATAATATGTATTATAAAATTAATTATATAAATATTTGATTGTGTCCACCTCATCTGAATGTCTAGTTAAACTAAATTTCAGCTATATACATTAATTACTTTGCCATAACAATGGTTCACAAAAAGTATGAAATACCTAGTTCGACCCCTCATAACTCTGTACTGTAATCATTGAATACCTATTTATAGCTTATAATTGAACACTTGTTAAAAAATGTGCAATAAAATCTAGATGGATGAATGACCTTAAACATAATTTGTTATTTTTTGAATATTCGGCTAGAAAAATCAATAGAGAGTAAACACATTTGCAAACTTCACATGTCAATGAAGTAAAATTTATAATCATCTTGGACAGAAAAAAATGAGAGTAGAATATGAATGTGAATGAAGATTATTTACTTTTTTTTTAAGTTTTTTTTATATTAGGTTCACTCATGATGAATAACTACTACCCTAGTGCATCCGGAAGAAATTTGAAACTCAACCTCCCCCCCTCTGCCATCTTCACTAACAATTTAACCTACTGAGATCAGGGATGGCGAAACTTTTCCGACCAGTGTGCCACTTAACAACGTGCTGAATGTTGGTAGTCCTTGTTCTGCATATAAACTGAGAGTTTGATAATAATAAAATTCTACCGAAATTAAATCAATAATCATTCTGAGTAGTATACTTAGTATTGTTTAAACAGAGTGAGAACGATTAGTGCCATGGTGGCTACACAACATTCACTATAAAATTCCACGACTTTCCAAGGGTTTCTAGACATTTAAAAAAAATGCCCGACTTAAACTGTTTGCAGTGTTACTTACTGAACGGATTTTGTTTTCCCATGTATTACATTTATCACATATATTATAAAACAATCCTAATGAATACTATCCAACAACATTCATATAAGTTTTGTTTTCTATTATTTAATACCTTAGGTATTATTTGTGTCCCTTCGTGTCGAGCTGAACTACCGAGGGCGGAGAGAGCGAGGTTCGAATCTCGCTCGGGTGAACTGGGGGATGGGTTTTCCCCAAATGGTCTTCCACTCTCACACGCAAACGCGGGTTCACTTATTCTACATTTAACCTTCCCAACTCCTACTGTAGCCACATTGAGCGTAATGTCAGAAACATGTTTTCTTTAGCATATCAAACTACAAAAAAGCATTATGATTTTAAAAAGTCGACACGCCAAGAATTGTGATATACCAGTATTAAGATTATTTTTTATAGGTTTCCTAGTATTAGAAAGTCAATAAAGTACTCCCCTACGTCACAGAATAACATTGCGCCATATTGTTTATCATTGCCTGGAACGTAAATGACCTAAGAAACCCTGTAAATGTACATCTACATAATAAATCCATCAATATAGTCGTAAATTATTTGAGATGGTTTAACCAGTTTTTTTGTCTACCCCAAACTCAACTAAAATTCAATATAAATGATTTATTCATTTTAACTGAATCAGAGGCAGTTTTAAAATCTATGTACTAAGTGATGTACCATCATGTTTTTTTCACTTAAAAAAATTAACTGAGTCGTAAAAATCTGATTCGCCTTAAGAATAACACTAATAATAAGCATGGTTTCCATCAGTTGAAAGCGAGATGCTCCTTCCGATGGTTAGAGAGGTAGACCACGAATCTAAAGGACCCTGGTTCAGTTCTAAGTGGTACTCAACTAAATATATATTATTTGTAAACAAAATGGCCCTGTTGACAAATTAGTAAATAGGAGCTAGAGTTGGATGTATAGTATAAGACGTCATGTCCTTGGTTAATCTGATAATCCATAAAGTGCACGTTAAAAACCCAATTAAGAACCAAATTGATACAGACATGTTGCTCGACATTTAGCCGCAAGGTCAAGCAAGTCCTGACACACTGGTTTAGAACTGGAGACCTCGCCACATCACGACCCTCACGGGATTCAGGAATAGTGGCTCGGGGGCCCTGAAGTAAACATACAAGGCGCGCCGAACGAAAAATGATTAATCGTAGTACTTTTATAGAATCACACGACCAATATTACTTTTGACCCGCTTTGGTATCCGCATGATCTCAAAGCGTCTCTCCTAATATACTAAACTGCCAAAGACGAGAGCTCGGGGTTAGAATCCAGGTCAGGTGTAATGAGGGTGTTTTTTTACTTATCGGTTTTACTCTCTTCATGTAAATGAGGGTACACTTCCTCATCTCTCGCACATCAGCGTAATTAGTACATATGCTTATAGCCCTATCGGGTAGAAAGACATGGGACTGAAATAAATACTTTTGACAATTTTGATTAATGTCTCACTTTTTAGGGGAAAATAATAAGTTACATTTTGAAAATATTGAGAGCGAATCCCCGTTTCGGTGGACATGCAGATTAAAGCGTCAACCTCATCTGGTTTTGTGTGCCAGTGACGGGGAGGTAGAGGTCCAAAATACGAGCGGGTGTAATGAAAGTGGTTTTTCCCAAATGATTTTCCAATCTCCTTTTACACGCATTCGGATATATTTCCTCCAAATTCTATCTTTAATAAAGTAACTTTAAAAGCTGGTATGATTTTATACTTCTAAGATTCTTAAAAATACTAACTAACATATATTTCATTTCAGTTTAATTCACAATATAGTTGTCAACCTTTTCATAAAATGTAATCTCTAAGCCTCTTTGAAAACAGTCGACTTACAAAATATTTATTTATTTCATAATTATTAATTTGATAAAAAATATGCATCAACTTATCAATACTATTTAATGATGAAATTGATTATTTAAAACGTTGTACTAAATTTACTAGAAAAAACATGTCACATAGATATTGAATAAACAAAAATAAATAGTTTTGATATAAAAACCAAAATAGGTTTCTCCAGTACGGAATCTCTCTGAACCGTTATAGAATACTTGAAATTGTTAGGCTATACTGAAACAGCTTTTAGCAAGCAAAACCATAAAAAGTCAATATGATTATTACCTACAAGTAATCTAGTCGCGAAAATATGTGCGTAATAGTAACAAATGTAAAAGATGAAGCTTGCATAGTGTTCACTAGAAATTAGAAATACAATTATTTAAGTTATTTTAACCAAAATATGACTTAATGTTCCAAAAATTGTGTGTTTGGAGTCAGGGTTGCAAAAAAAACATGTGTTATCTTTCATTAAATTATTATTATTGTTATTATTACTACCACTATTTGGCACCGCGACTTACTACCCGTCCGGGTTATACGCTTATGTACTGTACGCTAGTGGTATTATGGATAGGGAAGGTTATATTTAGATTAAGTGTACCCGCATTTGCGTCGAGGTAAAGTGGAAAACCATTACAGGAAAACCACCCTCAGTATACCTGACCTAGATTCGAACCTCGATCTTTTTGTGATCAGTAGGCTAGTTTACAGCGAGAGTAGCGCTTTAGACCATGGGGCCACAGAAACGGGTATTATTTTAATGAAACTAAAAATACGACATGTTGTAAAACATTTGAGCCATAATAATAATAATAGTAGTAATAATAATACAATGATTGTGTAGGCTCAAAATCACAAATCAGAAAGTAGTTTAAACTCAACTAATGGATACAATGCTCAATAATACATAGATAAAAAACAAAACGTGCAATATCATATGAAAGCATTTTGCGTCACTAGATAAATCATTGTAATCATTCAAAAGAAAAAGTAATAATATTTTTAACAATAATAATTTGTTTTTCAGTGTTGCCAACAGAGATAAAGCTCTATTCCGTACTTAATCCATACGCACTAACTTAATCCACACTTTCCTATCCTTGCATACTCCCTTCGCTTCAACAACATCCATACACAGTCATACATGCTGTTTTATTCTTAAAACTCTTAATGTTTTTATTTTCCGCACATGTGTCCCCAAGTTTTAACCACGTCTCACATGGTCCATCCCTTCATTTTGATACACACACTCTACCCTCCTATATTTACTTAGTCATTCGATCCACACTCATCCTCTCAACATGTCCGAACCAACGCAACACGCTTCTATCACTTTTACCAATTGGATTTTTCAGTATCATTAAAATATATACTTTTTAAATCATATATACAATCACTATGTAGTACATAGTACAACATGCGATAATAAATATAGAAGGTAAACATCAAGGCCGGGAACAGAAAATTATTTTAGTATATGGGATATGCTAAGTTTTTTTTACATTAAATCCCCCCGAAGCATCTTTAAGTTTATTTAAAACAAAATTGGTAATGTAGGTGTTATGATTTCATAAGACTCAAATAAAATATTTAAGCTTCAGAATTAAGGTATGGTCGGAGGGAGCGCAAGTATTTTTACAGTTTTAAAAGAATTGAAATGTTTTGGCCAAAATAAATCAAATATTTCTGCAGCAGCAACATAGAAAGTAGTTTTCTGCCCATACTATTATCAACAGATCTTGGATATCTGTCAAGGGTGTCCTGGAATTTAGTCAAAACTTTTTAAATAAGGAGAAAAAGTTTTGACAAAATTCCAGGACATCCTTGACAGATATTCAAGATCTGTTGATATCAGCATGTGCAGAACATTAAACTTTATGTTGCTACTGGAGAAATATTTGATTTATTTTTGCCAAAAAAGTAATGCTATAAAAACTATAAAATTACTCGTGCTCCCTTCTGCCGCACCTTAATAAGGAATACAAAAATGCACTATTAATAATCATCTGGAAAGTAGTTTGAAACCCCAAATTACGTCCCTTCGGTATGGCCCTAATAAAAATAGTATTCTTACTATACGTTTTATTGTATTAATATATATAGAGCCCTCTTTATAAAAATATGTATTTTCGTGTAAAACATCAGGTTATTGTGCTCCAGAGAAAATTAATACTATGAGTGACGTACAAGCGAATTTCCATAGAAAGTTATAGATCCACCCTAATGTATTCATACGTCAAGTCATGTGATCTTAAGTTTCCACTTTTGATAATATCAATACCTATAAAATAACACTAATAATCTAGTAATATATTATCAATATTGAATGCAAAACTATATCTCTGCATTTTCTAAATGGTCCTTCCTATTAAAAGTGGACTATATACATGGGCATAGGGGGAGTTGTTTTTAGGGGTTAAAGCCCTCTTACCTCTATCTCCTCCCGAAACTTAAAAAGCAGGCCTTGAATCAAACTTAAAATAACTTACAGAGGCATTCACTTTTCAAAACTTTTTCAGGGAATGACCACTCAAAATAACTTCTAAAGTCTTTTAATTTTCAAAAAAGTTCCAGACGAATATGACTTCTAAGAAAATACCAGTAGGGGATCACTCCAAATGGCTTCTATAGATTATGTATTTAAAAAAAATTTAAATCCAAGCAAAGACCATTCCAATTAGCTTCTAAAAGCATTTAATTTTCAAATAATGTGTTAAGGGAAAAACCATTCCAAATAGCTTCCAAGGGCATCCAATTTAAAAAAATTTGCTGTTGGAAGAGTTCAGATTAGGGATGTATAATCGATACTATACTGTCGGGGCACCCTTGAGTTGACTGAATTCATTGAGCCCTACAAAAGTTTATTTTCTTTATTTGATGATGGCCGTGCCCAATGATATAAAAGGAAGGGGTAGTAGACCGGTCACCACGCGACCCATCAGCCATCAAAGTGTACTGATAAACAAAGATGAAAGAAGAACTATGAGTTATGATGAGCTAAAAGAAATTGAACGCTAGAGGTACAGAAAATGAGTGAGAATTGACACAGTGAAGTTAACAAAAAAGTTGTTTCTTTCAATAACTATCAGATACCGAAGTGTGAGTACTAATATCAGTAAAAGTATCGGAAAAACAGTATCGAGGGGGAAGAAATTACTAGTATCGAAAGGAAAATATTGATATTAGTAAATTATCGATACTTTTTCACATCCCTACTCCAGATAGCTTCTAGTGATATCTATTTTCGTAAATAATAATGATTGAATTAAATTAATCAGGCGAGGAACACATTAAATAGCTTCTAAGGACATCCAATTTAAAAAATATATGGCTGAGGACCACTTTAAATAGATTATAAGGAATCTAATTATTATTTTAAAAAATTGATGATCACTTATTTTAAATAAAAGCTCTGGGCCATTCAATTTTTAAACAATTTGCCAAAGGAGATTACACTAAATAGTTTCTAGGAGTATCTAAATTTCAAAAAAATTAAGGGGTACCACAATTCTAAATAGCTTTTAAAAGAGTATAATTTTCAAATATTCTCCAAACGAGAACCACTACAGATAGCTTCTAGAAGCATCAAATTTTCTAAATAACTTTTTTTTGGTTACTTGTCCCCCCCTCCTTCTTCCCCTTTCACGCAAATAAAGTTCCACCACTAATGTATAAAGTAACAATGTTATTACTTGAGTTAAATAGTAAGGCTTAATTAGCATCATGTCATAAAATTACAATTTTGAA
>CABFVX010004043.1:0-19600 GCA_902151425.1 Timema shepardi | reverse complement strand
TTAGCATCATGTCATTAAATTACAATTTTGAACCCCCCCCCCCTTCCTCTCCACCCGAAATTAGATTCTTCCTACGCCTATGACTATATATATATATATACACATATACCTTTTTAAAGTTAAAAAATCATGTTGCATGGAGATATGTATCTCTATCTGTCTTTATATATATCCCATGCAACATAATTTTATAGCTTTAAAAAGCTTTTTATATCGGCAGCTATAATACCTCATGGAGAAGTCTCAGGTTTTATATTAAAGTTCATACGGGCCACGAATTCGAAATTTGGCATTGGGAGAGCTAAAACATTCACATATGTAAATATTTGTCACCGCTGAAAAAGTATCTTTAGAAACAGGAGTCGGAAACAGGTAGATCTCGCAGCAATTTTCAATCGATCGTGTAAGAAAGCTACATCGTTCAGAAAAAGCAAACTTACCTTTCATTATTCCACTATGGTATAGCCTAGCTTGTAAGATAGAGCCATTGTGTAATCCGTCAGGGTAAGGTATTATTATTATTACCGCGTCTTACTACCCGTTTGGGTTATACGCACTTACGCTAATGTTGTAATGGTAGGGTGATTGTGAGATGAAATGGAGGACCTACAGTTTAACGTAGGATCCGAACCACGGTGGAGGCCTGGCATTCCCCGCATTCCCAAGTTGTCTTGTCAGAGATGAAGGAAGGGTTTGGTAATCAGATAAATCTGTGCTGGGACCGAGGATTGAGCCCCGGACCCCCAGCACAGAGGTCCAACACCTTACCCATAGACCACCAGGTCACCGACAGGTAGGGCTGATACCTTACAGGGTGAACAGAGTGTACATTTTATTTAAATATATATATATATATATACATATATATATACTATAAACTTAGGGAAGTATTGTGGTAAATATTGAATTTAACGAATAAAAAACAAGCTGATTAGAAAAATAAGAGCTAAAAGTAGAGCGGATAAACGAGGAGTGATCGCAGGACCTTTGATAAGTTTATAAGTCACTCAGGTCCCAAAAAGGTTGCCGACCCCTGCTATAGAATAAACAATGTACTAGCTCTATAGTCTAATCAATGTTATCGGATGGTATTACTTTTGAGATTACCGCTCTATATAAACAAAAGATAGACATAAAAAAATTACTTTCAAACATATTTGTATAGGCCTAGTGTTTTAATTGTTCAAATTACGTACACAATCAACCATTTAATATATAGGTATGTTTTTTTCTAGATGGTATCTCCAGCTGAACATTCAGGTTTGGAACCCCCCTTCCTTTTCATCTCATTTTTCAATTTTCCCCGACTACTTTTTTCCAGTTTTAATGGTGGATGATACCTTGTTTTATTTATTATTGATCACATATTTTAAAAAAAGTTTGTATCTACTAAACAAACAGTTTTATCAGTTATTTTAGATACTAAAATGTTATTTTATTTAGGTATAATTAACTTTTGTTTCAGCGCTTAGTTGCGAAATTAATGGGATATTATTATTTAATTCCCTGACTTTTCCTTATTTTTAGTTAAATTCCCTGATAATTCCCTGTTTTCTCTGTCATCCAAAAATTCCCTGTCTGTTGCCACCATGTCAATCTTACACCATCAAGGTAATAAGTGTGGATAGCACGGACGGGTAGTACGACGCAGTTTAAAAAGAAATGTGTGTTACGGATATGATACCCGACAGTCTAAACCGATTCGTCCTGCTGTCCACCTCCATCTACTGTACCAGGAGTTGGTTCCATCCTTCACCACCACGTGCAGTGTATTGTCTGCCGAAGTACCGTATAGATTTGCACATAGTATGGGTATAAACATATTATATCCACATATTTACACCATTGGGGTAGGAATGAGTAAGCTGTACAGTTTGTATCTTGCAGCACGTACAGTAGTCACATGACTTCTTTGGTGCTGACTGACAGCTTTGAAAAGTTACCAGACAAAATGATGTAACCCTACGCCAAACCATATGATCTGTAAAAACATGTGTTTAGCAGCTGTCACTTCTGACTGTCAAAATTCTGGTATATACCTAATTGTTGACTGTCAGAAGTCAGCTGTGAGCTGTCAGTCAGCACCAAAGAAGCCATGGGGCTACTGTAGTATGGTGTGTATGTATAAGGTGATTACGGTGACACGCGTTCAGACCTTAGTTAAATAATGTGCATCAGTGACTTAGTATTTTGCGCGTGGACTAGTCTCACGTTCCTTCGCGCGTGAATTTTGCCGCGCGATTATTTCCCTTCCTCTGTGAACGCTCTCATTTAAACCAATATAAATATAACTCTATGGAAATAATCCACGCGGCAAAATCCCTCTAGTGTTAAAGGCTCCTTTAGACGTGATAATTAAAAAGAAAAACTGCGTACACTTTCCAGGGGATGTTGTTATAAATTAGTAGTGTTGCAAATACTGATAATTTATAAAGGTATAGTTATTATTCAGTATAATATCCTTGTTAATTAATTATGACCCGCTTCGGTGGCCAGGTGGTTTAACGCGCTACTCTCGCAATAAACTAGACTGCCGATGACTGGGAGATCAAGGTTCGAATCTAGGTCAGGTGAACTGGGGATAGGTTTTCCGAAATGGTTTTCCCCTCTCGCTCCACGCAAATGCGGATACACTTCATCTAAACATAGCCTTCCTAATACCTAGAACCATTAGTGTAATTAGTAGTACATAAGCGTATAACCCGAACGAGTAGTAAGACGGGCTACTAAAAAAAGAAAATTAATTATGTTCCCTTCCCCATAGTTTTGGTAGCTCCTTGACATCATCCCGTAGATTATACATGTCCCATTTATGTGCGAATCCTAAAACATGTCGTAAGCACGATGACATTAATTGAAGGAGTGTTCACAGTGTTTTTATCCGTTGTAAACAATGATCGACAAGCCTGTAGCAGCATGTAGAAGTTTATCTGTATGACATGTAGGCTGGACGGGTGTTAAGTGCACCTGAAGGGTCGGTTTGATCACCACTAGCTGTGCTGTACCCACAGACCAATAGTGTACTGTACTTTCATCCTGTTTTCTAATTATTCCCCCCGACCTCTTTTCATTGAGCCGTCAATATCGCTATAAAAAAAAAGAGTTTTCAATCAAATCAAAACAGAAATATATTTTAGTTAGAATAGAAGTGGACGGTTATTTGGCAAAAAGGGTGTGCATTGGTTTCAACTATGGAACTGTATTATAAAAGAAGATCACCGAATATAAGCGTCCCGATTGCATTAAGAAGCCACTAACCCGCCTCTAAATTCAACATTTCCAATTTCTAGCCCTTTAGTGTAACTAGTAATTAAGTGTATAGCCCAAACGGATAGTAAGTCACGGTGCTAAATAAATAAAGAAGCCACTAGACAGCTCCAGGAATTAAAAGGGTGCCACTACATGTTTGTATAAGTGGTCAAAAGGGTGTGTGACACTTGACTATTGAAATAATAAAATGGATATCGAAACATTTTTGTAAAAATGTTCAAATGGATGTCTAGACATTTCTATTTAAATAGACAAATGGGTGTCGATAAATTTTTAATATAGTCCTAGTCAAACGAGTTTCAATACATGTATTTTGCATAGATTAAATAGATATCGATAAATAAATGGTGAGGTAGTCTGAATGGGTGTCATTACATGTCTGTTGAAATAGTCAAATGGTTATGACACATTTATATTGAAATAAAAAATTGATATATCTGTATGTATGCTAAAGTTTATCAAATTTATTCACAATAAACTTAAGCAGGCTAAAATTAAAATAAGATTATGAATTAAAGAGTATATTTACAAGAATATAATTTTTATACTGTTTTATTTGAATTCCAGAAAAACAAGAGTATATAAACGATATTTTACACACAAATAAAAGAAAATTAAAACCACAAAAGGGCAACGTGTAAGGGAATTATCCATCAAACACAAACACACAAATTGACCAGGAAAATATTATATTCATATATGTTCATTTCTTTTCGTAAAATATATCAAAAGTTTAAAATTATTATTATTAGCACCGCATCTTACTACCCGTTCGGGTTGTACGCAATTACGCTAATGTGTAATGGTAGGGTGATTGGGAAATGAAATGAAGGACCTACAGTTTAACGTGGAATCCGAACCACGGCGGAGGCCTGGCATTCCCCACATTCACAAAATGTCTTGTCATAGGTGAAGGAAGGGTTTGGTAATCAGATAAATCTGTGCCGGGACCGAGGATTGAACCCCGGCCGCCAGCACAGAAGTCTGACACCTTACCCCTAGACCGCCAGGTCACCCAAAAGTTTAAAAGTATTTTTATAAACACTAGAATAGTCTCAAGACAAATACACATTTATATCCTAAAGCAAGCTCATTAGGGCATCTAGATCGAGTCGACATTGAATTTTATGATGGAAACAAGGAGCAGACGTCTTGTAAACAAAGCTCTTTAGTAAGGGATGCGGGGTGGGTAGGAGGGGGGGTTTGCTAGTAATGGGGCCAGGGTTGGCTCTGGCGGAGAATCAATATCATTGCCATACAGGCCGCGTGACAAGTGGTGCAGCGTTCACTAACAAATGAGGCGACTGTCATTCTCCCTTCGGCGACAGAATTAGCTCAACTCGACTGACACACCGTGGTTCGAGTTCCGATACCTTAGATAGAGAGCGTGTCTGATAAGCTCTAGGATCCACACTTGTATTCCCAGCAGGGGCCATAAATATTTCAATTTAAAAATGTGTTTTTCTTTATCTAGGTGCTGGACAGTATGGAGGTTTACCTAAATTTTATTATGAATGTGCATTTAGAGCATCTTTTATAAACTACAATTTTTTTTTGCAGTCAACATTGATAACATTTTACTATTATTAGTGTTATTTCATAGATATGGATAATATCTTTCAAAAATTATTGATGCAAATCACATGAATTGTATTATATGAAAAATATAAAGTTGAAATGTTTTTCTAGACTTTTTTTGTAAACCTGCCCCACTTTTTTTAAACCCATAAGGCCCACGATACATCAAAATGGTTGCTGACTCCTGCCTTAAGGAGCCCTTACACCAAGACAACATATAACATGTCACCTTCTGTTGCCAGTCAGAGAACACAGTTCCTTGCGATTTCTGAAGTATCCTACAAAGCAGATAAACCAAAGCAACAAAATTCCCTGTTTCCAGCCGCCAGCCTTCTCCCCAATTTTTGAAGATTATATTACTTTTATAGGCTATTTGGAGTAGTAATACAGTTTTTTTTTAATTTTTATGCATTTAGAAGCTATTTGGAGTGTTTCTACACAAATTTTTGAAAATTGAATGTCTCTAAACACTATTTTGAGTAGTACTCATATTAATTTAACGATATATATATATATTCCTTTATAAGCTTTAATTTAAAGTGGTCCTTCCCTAGAAATTTTGGGAATATGGTTGCCCCTCAAAGCCATTTGAAGTGTTCCTCACAATTAAAAAAAATGTGTTTCATTAGATGCTATTTGGAATGATCGTAACCTGTTTTGTTTTTTTAATTGGATGCTTTCAGAAGATATTTGAAACTGTCAAACTGATTTTTTTTAGTTATATGCATCTGTAATCTATAATTTAAAAGGTCCTCTTCAAGCAAATTTTAAAAAATGGATTACGTTAGAAACTATATGTAGTAGTGACACCTCCCTACCTACACATTTTTGAAAATTGAATGCCTTTAGATATTATATGCAATTTGATACAAGTCCTCTAGCTTAATATTCGTGAATATCATAAGGTAGGAAGGAAGGAAGTATAGCTCGAGGTGAGTTAATTTAGTCCAAGAGGAGCCATTACTACTCCTACATCTAACTCCTTGATTTAGCTGTTGCTAATTTTCAGAAATTACGCTTTTAAAATAAATTAAAACCGCCCTCCAGTTTTTTTTAATCTTGATGCTCTTAAAAGCTATTTGGAGTATGCGTATTGGAAATTTTTGAAATGTAGATGCCTACGAGAGCTATTTTAAATAGTTTCCATCCATATTTTTTATTTAAAATTTCTAAAGGATATTTGAAGAGGTATTCTCCAAACGATTTTTAAAATACAATACTTCTAGAAGTTATTTAGATTTCTCCTCGCCTGAATTTCCATCAAAAATTAGATGCCTCTAGAAGCTATTCGAAGTGGTCTTTCCCTGGCAATATTTTCAAAATGGGACATTCTTAGAAGCTATTTGGAATAGTCCTCTTCTGGATTTTTCTTTTTTAAAATTATATGACTTTAGAAGATATTTGAAGTGATCTTTCACCAACATATATTTGAAAATTAAATGCTTTCAGAATTTATTGGAGTAGTTTTTGTGTGAAAATTCTTTAAAAACTACATGCACTTACACGCTATTTGGAGTGGTCTTCCCCCAAAAAATTGAAATTTTTATGGTTCTAGAAGCTATTTATGGTGCTTCTTGCTTGATTTTTTCATACAAATAGATTAATCTAGAAGCTAATTAAAGTGGTATTCTCTGGCAAATTTTCAAAAATTTAATGCATTTAGAAATTATTTAAAGTTTAAGGCCATTTTTCAGCTTCATATTCAATGAAATTAGAAGATTTGAAATGTATCTGGGGTGGAAGGAAAACTTATTTGGGACTAGAGGGGCAAACTTATTCTTGAGGGGAGGGAGTAAATTCTTTCTAGGATGGGGCAATGTCCCACCAACCCCTAGGTTCCACCACCACTGATTTTTAGAATCACTTAATTAGAGATCCCAAAGTATTTTATTACTATATTTCTTCCTGATTTGAACGTCTCTTAAAACGGGGTGTATCTTAGAATTGATGGTGTCCTGGAATCACAGTTCCTTTCTGACAAATGCTATTAATGGTTCAGAAGACGCTATACTGTAGGATAGTGAGGATGCAGAAGAAGAATTAGACTGATATTGATTCAGATGGGAGGGATGAATTACATACCTGCCAATAAATAAGGTACTATTGTTGTTAGTAAATTGAAATGAACTGTAGTAAAAATATTTCTGAGACATAGGATAATTTAGCTTTTTATTTTTATTTATTTTCTTAGAATCAAATATTTTTTTCTGTTGGTGGTAATGAAAAATTAAGGTGCATATTACAATTGATGGTGTCTTAGAATCGAAGAAATACATAGTCCTATACCCTTTAATGAACTTCACAGTTTTCTCATTTGACTTATCTATCTTGAAACACTGAAACTATGCAGTGGAAACAATAAAAAAAAGAAGCAAAATAGTGGCATGGAATACAACGAACAACATGCTAAGTCACATGGTGTTGTTGCCTCTGTTCCCACTGCAGGCTGGAAGGGAGATGACACATGGCAACACAGAACTTCTGTAAAATGGTCGCATGTGGCAGAAGAAACAGAAAGCAACATGTAGCATCCAACATTAGCACATGTTACATGTTGCCCCATAATGCCTTAGTGTAAGGCCGCCTTTAGACCATGATTACATTATAGATGGATTAGAAATTAATATGTGATAAGATAGTCTACATTAGCATAATCTGCATTTGATCCAGGCTAAGTGATAGGTATAGGTAGGGATGTGAAAAAAGTATCAATACTCTATTAATATCAATATTTTCCTTTCGATACTAGTATTTTCTTACTCAATGGTTTTTTACTAATACTTTTACTGAAATTATTTCTCACACTTCGGTATCAGATTAGTACCTATCGAAAGAAACAACTTTTTTGTTATTTTCACTCATGATGGGACCTTATATGACGAAAAGAAAATTAAGGTGTTCGAAAACCAGGTGCTAAGGAAGAAATGGATATACTCGTATGGACAGTCAGTAATGAATGGGTGCTGAAGGAGTTTAGCTTTAAATGGAATCTAATATGTCAGGGCATGAAATTTCAAGTATGAAGACACTAGCCAGATTAAAATCTTTGGTCGCCACTATTTTATATTCATGATCATAAAAAATATCAACAATTTTGAAACATTGTGTAGTTTAAGACTTTTATGTTTTTTGTGTAGCGCAGCCTTTCTATATTGAAGTACCAATTGTCAATCACAGCTGTTGGGTCAAACTCTGACAGGAAGTTCCATTTACAGAAATTTTGGGCAAATCATCCAGTATCTCAGTCTTGAGAGAGTTTCTGTAAACCATCTTGAATCTGTTGTGGCAGCTGAAGCCCCTCTCACATGAAGCTGTGTTCACCGTTAGAACAGCACAAAATGTGAGTCTTAAGCAAATTGGGGAATGTTGATGAACACTTTTCCCTATGAATCTTCTCCAGCATAAAGTCAGTGAAGGAAACAAAAGTTTGTATTTTGTCCACACTGCCAACAGAAGATCCACTTTCTCACTTAACAGCTTGGGTTCAAGTATGAAGATATGAAGAGCTTCTTTATTTCTTCTATACCAAATTGAATATTTTTTTCTTTGGGAGGCCAATCCAAGGTGTCCGAGGGGAAAAAGAGGGAGGATGGTATGACTCGGCAGTTTTCCCTTCCAATCGAAGGGAAATGCCATCACTCGGAGACGGAGGTTTGAAAGCGCACTCGTTTAAAGGTACTTACACATGCTGATTTGACACACGAGAATCTGAGCCTACATAGTTTGGACATGTTTGAATAAACATTTAAAAAAAAAATTATAGTCGCTAAACTTAAATGTTTGGCCACCAATGGCGACCGGAAATTTCACGCCTTGCAATAGGTCAATGTGAAAGAAGCATCTTGTGTTGGTTTAGGTATGTTGAGAGGATGAGTGTAGATAAAAAAAAAGAAGGGGTAGGCCATGTAAGATATGGATAAATGGTGTAGACAAATGTGTGAAAAATTAAGACTTTTAAAAATAAAAGAGCATGTATGACTCGGTGTATGTGTGAAGTTGAAGCAGAGGATGTATGCAAGGATAGAGAAGTGTGGAGAAAGTTAGTGAGGATGTATTAAGTATTGAGTTTTTTTTAGCTATAGGCACATTTTCTTGCCTACCCTGCTAAGAAATGGCATGGTTATGTATGTATCTAAGTATTTGTATATGTATGTATATCGGCCCAATGTGTGTATATGTGTATGACATCAAACAGTTACTATTCATTAGTCAATGGAGATTCCACACAAACTTTATTGCAAGCAAAGATTAAGACTAATAACTAAATTAAAGTTTATTTTATCTAGCAAAGCTTTGATTTATTATTTAGTAAGTACGGTGTTTTCATTATTTATTAAGTACAGAGTTGTGCACCCTGAATTAGGTAGGAAAACCACTATGGAAGGACGTTAATCCTACCAAAATACCTATACAGCAGGATTCTGGTTCCAAAACAAACCAAAATCAAGGTAGTTGACAATAATACTTTATTTTTGTCTATTTCTTTATTATATATAACCTATTATTGTTGGTTTACCTCGACAAAAGTATTAGTCTAAGTGATGTTAAATTTTCCATGCTCTAACACCCAAGAACAAACTGTTTAGTTTTAAGCTACAGTCAGCCAACATTGTTCAATAATCCCCAAAAAAAATTGAATAATGTTACAATATAACTTGTCCCAATTTGTTTAGGATATTTTCTTGATTTAGGTAAGTAATTACACACAAAGTATTCTAGGAAATTTTGGATCTAAACACATAAAATATTTAAATAATTTAGAGAATAGAGAGAACCTAATATTTCAAACACTAATTCCTAAGTTAATAACTGCTTCTTAAATCTAATGAATAGAATTTTTGTAGAAACTTTTAGGAAATAATCATACTTTTTGCAGTCAACAATGACATTTTACTTTATTATTAATATTATTTTATAGAAATGGCTATTATCTATGAAAAGTGACAGGTGCAGATAGATAACATAGCTTAACATATAGGCCTACACATATTTAGCTGGTTTTGGCGAATTTTATAACTCTAAAAAAAGTTCCTCACTAAAATCGACTATAGTCTACAAACAGATTGTGAAATGTCAGTGGTAGGTAACAAGCAGTCATAATTAGTAGATAAATAGGAATAAACAAAGCAAAACATCATGTCACAGACATAATGAACCATTAATGGTGGTAGTTGTAACTTTGAAAAGTTGAGCAAACTTTATCTCCAGTGTCTGTCAACACGTCATCTTCAGAATTGACTAAAGAAAGATAAACTCAGGATGAGCAAATTAAATGGTACCTATGTGACTTCTTCAAATGAATAAGTAGCAAAGTGCAATTATTGTGTGAGAAAGTTCTATATATATATTTAATCTGTACCTTAATAGCCTCTTTTTGTTTAGTCTTCTTAAGGGCAACCATATTGGTGTAAAATAATCTATATGTGGTTGCCTTATTCTTTTTCCCCACACTTTTACTTTCTCAAGGTTGATACACAATTAGAGGTATGACATTGGTTTTTCCTGTTTATTCAGACCAAAAAACTAATATTTTAAAGTTTTTTTTATTTTCAAAGCTAATATGTAACATATTAACAGTTTCAAAAATAACTTAAGGTATCTAAGTGACTGATTAAACTTAAGATATAATTTTAATCAGAGTCACTACGTAAGTAAAATAATACTCTAAATCTTTTATTTTCTACTAAAAAATAGGAAAAATATACACAAATAGGTGTGATTAATTAGGAGGATATTAAATCGGTAAAGGTTCTTCTTGCACAAACCTTATAGACATGTTTTTGATACCGTACAGTAGTTAAATTCATCTGGAGCTATAATTTGGCCAGATATTTATTGTCTTGTATCACTACTTATCTGTCTTGACCCTACCACAAAAACAGCGGGCACATTTTATAAATATAATTTGAATTATCATAGATAAATATTGTATGTCAATGTGTAATGCAAAACCAGGGCATTGGAGTCAGAGTTGGAAGCAATTTTGGGTTAAAAACATAAAAATGTACCGACTCAAACTTCAAAATAAAAACTTTTAATATAATAATACTTAATACTTTTTTTTATTTTTCAGTAGTAAATTTTTTATTGAAAAATGTATCTAAATATAAATTCACAATGCCAAAGAAGCTTTCCATGAAGTAGTCTGTATTGGAGTCAGACAGTATAAAAATAAAGGAGTTGGAGTCAAAAGATCGGTGTATCGGCTCCACAGCTTTAGGCAAAACATCACGAGTTTCTCATAAAACTAATAATTTAATCTTGGATTAACTTTTCTAGTTTGAGCTTAGCAAATAACCACAAAAATATCTGGAAATTCTAGTGACTTTAAAATGTTATCAACTTCTCCCTGTCTCATAAAATTCCCCAACTTTTCTAGGCTCTTTATCAACCCTGTGTGAGCTAAGTAGGTCTACAGTTCTGGCAAATTTAATAAAGTAGAGTCTTGGAAACTCGATCTGATATGGAATGAGATGGTGTTGAGTGTCTGAGATGCCCGAGTTTTAAGAATGAACTTGCGTACAATACGTATTACGTGTTAATATAATGGTGTATGTACATATGCATAATATACAGAAACAGACAGATATTTAACAACCTGCTTATATCCCCAAGTAAAAAAAACTAAATTGAATATTTTTACTGGGGCAATATTTTATTTTGTCTAAAAAAGTTTTGCTATAAAAACTAAAAAAAAAACACTCATATTTCCTCACATCCCTTTGATTTCCACCATGGACACCATCTTAAAGGCTACCATTATTTTTCAGGTTTGGTTTGAAAGTCTATATTTGATACCAAGTGATTTTTAATCACTATAATATAAAACCACATGGCTGACTCACTCAATGACATTAATGTTTACCCACTTCCAGATGCGCTAGAAACTTGAAATTTGGCAAACTTGTAGCTTCTAGCCTATAGCCGACAAGAAAATTCCAAAAAATTAAACAAATGAATTTTCAGCCCCCGAAAAGAATTTAAAATGGCGGAGAAACTTTAAAGTCGGTGTGAACCTATCTTTAGAGGCCTCTTGTGGCTAAACGGTAAGACCTATCAAAAAACGAATTGCACTTGAGCTAGGATTTTTTTTAGTTTTAGGTCAATCGTGCACATTTTCCATATATTTTTTAATTTTGCCACATTTATAAGACAGCTAGAATCATAAAATAATAAAAAATAAATCAACATTCAAAACAACGCTGGAATTACATTAGTTTACACTCACTGAGGGTTTGGGGACAGAGCCCACAACGAGCAAAGCGAGTCTTTACTATATAACCCACATTTAATTTCCTACTCAATCCTGATCTCAACACTAGGTGGTGTACCCCTGAGGCTGAGCAGACTTGTGGAGGTTGGGTTGAAGTCCAGCAGAAGCCAGGTCAGGACCCCATAACTTTTAAACTTGTGAAAATACTCACTAGCGAGCAAACTTGCAACTCATGAATTTGCCAATCACAAGATGTACCAAAACAGAGCTAATTTTGAAAGGTTGCTATTGTCGTGCAGGTCGGTGTTGCGTTGTTTCACTTGCGATTGAGTTTTCAATCCGGCAACATTGTAAAACCATGACATGCCAAATGATTTAGGCGATGAAATGCCACAACGCGCCATTGTACAAGATATGTAACGGAAAGTAAACACTGTTATTGTATTGAGTAAATCATATAAAACGATTTATTTCATTTCATTAGGAAACCATCTTCCAGTTGTATGCATCTAAGCTTGTTGTCTTAAATTTTCTCAGGCTATATGAGTAGAAGTTAAACCGTTCTTCTGCTCAATGTCTGCTTATAAAACTCAGATGTTCACGAGATTGATCCCACCCCAATTACAATATTTTAGTTTTTTGTTTGAATTTAAATCATTTGTTAATAATTGGAATTCAGTAATATATTATTTTATTTTGCAACTATTTTTAAAACATGAATATGCCCTAAAGGTTTTTACTATGTGAATAATAATTAACTTGCTTAGCCTTATTTTTAAATGTGTACATTTTATGTCATAAAACCAATTAATTTAATTTTTAAATAATCACCTACATACAAAATTTCAAAATTAATGTACAGTTTTTAATTTACTACCTTGTTAAATTATTTTTAAAGAAGAATAAATTATGGTAGTCTACGTAAGATCAAATACCTTTTATTCTTCTATAAAAAATATTTCAAACAAATTATAGCCTATGCTTACGAATACAATAATTTAAAATTAAAGTTTAAAGTCTGATAGATTTAAAAAAAATTGAGATGACAGGATATGGACACACAAACTTTAAATTATGAGAATGTCACTCTACCGACTCAGCCAAATTGACAGTTACCCTAAGTAAATTTGAAAATATTAAAATATGTAATTATATTTTCACCCAAACAAATACAAACAAATATTTTTATTGAAGGAAGTGTACACAGAAATCATATTTTTTAGCTTCTGTAAAACTATTTTGTACAATAGTAGATTTATTTCAACAAAATCACTCTTAGAAAGCTGCAACCAAAGAGGGTAATTGCATTATGGGTTTGTGAGATTGTGTGTGAGATGAGAGAAAAACGCTGGTTCACCTGAGAACCTATAAGTGGCAGCCCTGCTACTCAAGTGTAGGCGACAAGCTTGGTAAGCTAATGGCCGAAGCAAACAAAAACACTCGAGAAAATAAAGTTAAATACCGGACTGGAAACAAAGACAACCATAAGCTGTGAGTATGGATTATAAATGTTGTTAATGCTATGCAATGTGTTAAAACTATCTATTTCATGTGGTTTGTGTTCTTTAAATCTGGCTAATTGTCACCCAGGGAAACTGAAGTTTAGCCACCAAGAAAATATTATTTTGTCCGAGATAATTGATCATTGTCAATATGTCAGCAAGTTTCTAAGGTCAAGTCGAATATTGTGAGTTGATCAGTTAAAATAAAATGTACCGTAGATGTACAACCATTCAGAAATGTTATGATGAAATTGTTGAAAACATTTTAATGACTGATCAATGTTAGTTTCTATAAGCAGTTAAATTACAGTACCGGTACCTTTTCAAAAGTTTGAATTGTGGATTCAAATTAAATTAAGCCTAATCAGAATCTGGGATTTAAAATTTAAATAATGTTGAAAGAGAAATCTCAATAAAACATAATTACAACCGTAGGCTAAACATATTAGATGGTTAATAAGCAAACTATTCTAGACTATATTTGTTGGTTAGTTTTAGCCGCATCTAAATAATATAATATTCTTTAAATCGAAAAATGACACCTGGATACGAGCATCCATAAAGGTATAAGGGTAAAAAGGGCCACTGGTCAATTTAGTAGCTACACAGGGTTGATCTAGTTATAGAATTGCCAGCTTAAAAAACCCTAACACACTAAAACACGAAAGTTATTATATTAATTAATGATAATAATTAGATAAAAACGATATTTTATGTGTTTAAAATAAAATAAAACAAGCTTTAAGCCTAACCTTCTAAAAAATATTTATCCAACAAGCTAATTATTATTATTATTATTATTAGCACCGCGTCTTACTACCCGTTCGGGTTATATGCACTTAGGCTAATGTGTATATGGTAGGGTGATTGTGAGATGAAATGAAGGACCTACAGTTTAACGTGGAATCCGAACCACGGTGGAGGCCTGGCATTCCCAACAAGCTAATTAAATTAGCTAGAAATACAATTTTGGATGAATTAATACATTTAGGTTACGGGTCGGCAACTAGTCAATCACGATCGATCAATCAATACCACAGACATTTTCAGTCAATCACATAAGGAGGATACTTTGACGCCGTTAAAAGTCAATCTTTGAGCCTTCTAAACTCACAAATGTATCAAAAATTCAATCCAAATCAAATTTGAGTGTACCTTGATTGGTTGTAATCGGTATAAGACAATTAAATAGTTTAATATGAAAATGTGCATTTTATTTAATCTATAAATTTTCTTCTAGAAGAGTGGGTGGGTGTTAAAGGGGAAACAAGCCTTTGAGAAAATATTGAAATCATGAGCTAGATATAAAATGTACCCTACAGACAAAAATTTATGAAAATAGAATGAATAAACGCTGGGTGATTGCGGGACCCTTGATAAGTTTGTAAGTTAATTGTGGTCCAGGTTTTAGTAGGTGACGCTTTTTTCTGTCTTATGGAATAAATAACACTGCAAGATAAGATTATTTTTCAAAAGGAACCATTAAAGTTTCCTACCCTATAGTTTAACTCATTTTTATTTGAATAAAAATTTTGAAAAAATAATAATAATGGTCTGATTTATGTATGGTAAGTTTATAGATGCCAGTAAAAACTTATAGATATTTAAAAAATTGGTTGGGTGTCAGAATAAAATATATGTGGTAGCTTTTTTAGGTGAGTACTACATTGTTTTTATTAGGCCTACCTTTATTTTGGTTGGGTATGTATATACAACTTAAGGACTTTCAAATTTATTATCAAACCTATAAATTGGCACCAATGTGTTTAGAGACTGGTGTAGCATCATAATGAAAAATTGTACTAAGTATCTTTTTAAAAATAAATTATTAAAGATAAGAATCTTAAGATTATTTGTAAGTAATGTGTTGAGTATTGGTTAAGAGGAATGAATTTCTTGTGTAATACTGAAGGTTTTCCCATTTCTGAAACAATGGAAGTCGGTTTTAAGGCCATCATGTTTGTGGATGAAAGCATTAGTATGAAAATTTCTTACTAGGTTACATTTAAAGCCAATAAACTTGGAAGTAAATCTCCTTAGAACGCGAGGAAGTAAAGAAAAGTTTCCTAAATAATCGTTTACAATATTAGATATACTAATACATCACTGGTACACGTAATTAATGATTGGGAGACACACAGAGTAATACTAAACAAAGAGATTATTTGAAACCAAGTTAAACTAACCTTGAAATAGCCTCCTTGATAAAGGGTATCCGGGGGTCCAAAAATTGCAACTTCCCACTCGAACAAATTGTCATCGTTAACAAGTTTCACACGAAATCCTTCAACTGGCTCATCCAATAAACTTTTATATTCCAAAGCAAGAGCACGAAGAGCACTACTAGTTGGCTGAGCCATCCTAACAATTACCTATAGTAGCACTATAAAGAAAGATGGGCTTTAGCTCTGAAATGAGATAAGCCCTTCTATGTTTTTTTTAAAACAATAGGCTACGATATAACTTTTGCCAAGAACTCGTCTGCGTTAACACAACTGTTCTGTGGTTACACAAATTTGATATTATGTTTTTATTTCACTTCCAAAACACTGTATAAGCCGTTTATAAGTTTGTAGAGGTTATTTACTTTCAACTAATATAATCTTCTTTAATAAACAAAGAACAACATTAAGAACAAAGACAAAGGTTTCCACGATTGTCGAAAACATACCCCATGTCAGTAATAATAAAACTGCCTAAACTACCTATAACAGCTGGGTCATGGATAAAGTAGTATCAACTTATCCAAGTCAAATTAAAATCAAGCTTCGGAGAACTCTTGTGACTAAAATTAACGACACCTATGGGCTGAGGTTTAAAACTAAAATAAAGATAAGAAGATAGAAATATAAATAATCATAAAGTCAAGGCTTATCAGCCAAATTGAGCAAAGTTTTTGAATAGAAATATTTGTGATGATATATAAAAATGAGCTTAAATTTAAATAAACAGGAGTTCTATAACAACAAAAATGTAAAACTATTAATATTTGGAGCAATAAATAGAAAAAAGATTAAATATTTCATTAAATTATATTTAAGAAAAATTAAAATATAAACTGCATTTTTATAAGATCAATAGATATGAGGTTTCAAATTATATATATCTTCAGAGCCATCATTTAAATACCCAATTAAATAAAGCATCATGATCTACTATTTAAAAAAGGGGTATATAATACTCATTTGGCACTTGCAATTGAATCTTTACTGATTGAATATTATTTCTCCCCCTCCCTTTATTTATTTCAAAGATACTCAAATAAACGAAAATTTAGTTTTTTTTTCTTTTTTACCTCATTATTTTCATGAGCTATGAGATAAAAGTAGGCTAGCTTAATTACTATCTGTCCTTCCTCTCTCTTTTTCTCCTAAGTACAGCCTCAGCCTATACAAATTCTACAGCTTCATTATTTTTCCAACCAAGGTAGAGGCTGAATTCAGAATATCAATTCCCCTCAAAAAAGTCTTAAGAATGTATGCCAATTCATTTATTTCCTTCATTCTCCCTCCAGATTTTGCATCACCAAGCTTAACAATTTATTTGTCATTCAATTGGTATACATTCTTACTCGCAACAAATTTCTGATTAATATAGTGGAGTACTCATGGAGCGAGCTAAGGGGCTCAAGCCCACACAGACCAAAAAATAAAGAAAGAAAAAATGAGAATAAAACTATTGTTAGAGCACTGACGTATCTGTCTATCATTATTTTGGAACGTGATATTTAAACCAATCCGTTTTTAAATAGTTCTAAATGTAAATGTGAATTTTTTTAGAACATTTAAAGTTCTGAAAATCACTTATTTGGAGCGCCCCCCCCCCCCTACAACCATTGCAATCCGTCGTCCTCAAACCTTCCACACAGGTGACCAAACACAACCTGCTTTCCTACATTGGCTTCCGGATCTTTAAAGATATTTTTTATTCGCCTCATAAACGATTGTTGTGTCATAGGACGTAGTTGCTGTGATTTCTTTAAATGTGAAATTATTAGTTGAAGTCGTGAATTTGTTGGTGATATGCTATTATTAGTTTGTTCCTTAGTTATCAAAATGCGGGTGTCGCAATGAACTCTTTTTTATTCAATAAGTTGATTTTATAGTCTATTCAAACATAGTTTTCGTTAACTTTTGGATTTTTATAGAACCGTTAAAAAACAGTTTCAAATAGCCCTCCTACACAACCATAATTTTGGTGTGAAACTACCTTCGTATAATTGTAACTTTTATATATTTCAGTTGTATATGATTGAAATTATAACTAGACCTAAGCCATAAACCTTATAACTCATCATTCCCTAAATTTGAATAAATGCAGTAATCCGATAAAACATATTTTAAAAGTCTGTATACACCAACTTCAAGCACTTCCTTACAATGAATGCCTCAATCACAACCTCATTCTACCTCATTCAACAGTAGTTGTGATATCATGAGGTAAGTTTTCTTAAACTGATGTTCATAATCCTGAATTAAATCCTTTAAACCTTTTTGTTTCGATGAGCTTAAGCTAATGGTTTCTCCATTCTACAATATCGGCACCGTGCGTTGACACATACTACGCTGGTAGAGGCAGTGACACTTGAAATACAAAAGTGGAAGTCATTGCTGAAATACTAAGCTAGGCGTTGATTATGGTTAATGATTATGCGTACATCACATGTTTAAACTTTATTTTAGTATATAAATTTAAATCGTTTCTCTCTATAATATAACTCTATGGATATACAAGCCTGAAATTTCCGAGCTGTCGTCGGCATTTCATTGTGTAAGGGAGAAGTAAACTTTGGGGTATCTCTTTCTTTTTTTACATACATACATACACACACACACACACACTCACTCACACACCCAACACACACACACAACACACACAGGGCAAAGTGGCATTTTGACAACGTTCGCTAATTTGATTAAATATATTAGATAGATCAATGTGTGACCAATAAAATAAAATAAATATTATGTTAATAAAAGGTTTAAAGAGCAAAAAAAATATGTTTGAAGCACGTGACTAGTTAAAAAAAATTGATGTAGGCTAATATAGTATTACTCCATAAAAGCCCATATACTAAATGATTGTTTGAACGTAAGATTTCTACACAAAGTTTGGCATTCGAACCTACCTTATTTCATTAAATTTATTGAAATTTCAAGTATTATTATTTTAAAGCCACTGAAGTAAATTTTGCTATGTATCTAATCTGTTTACGTTTAAAACATTTAAAATTAATTTGTATTTTGATTAACTTAAATACACTTATGATTATTTTAAAGGCACTGGCTTAACGGTGTGCACAGGCTGCTAGGGACAGATATATTCCGATAGAGTGTAGCACTATCGGTTTGTCATTCTCGTGACGGTCCGGTTAAAAAGAGAGATAGCATCATTACCTCTCACTCTCACTTAACTTCTCGCTTTGAGTACAAATAAAAGTAAGGAACGAGGGGATTAGTAGCCTGAGAGGGAATGTTTACACAGGGGTTTGGTGGAATACAATGCTATCTTTAGAAGGACAAATACGTTTAACTACGCCTAGCTCAAGGGTGGATCCAGGGCTAGTTGTAGGGGTAAATTGGTTTTCACAAGGCTCCTTCAAGGATAAATTTAATAATTTTGATTGATAAAGATTTTAATCTATAATATTTTAACTATAATATTGCAAGTTTAACAAACTAGTTGAAATTATCAATTAATATAGTAATAATAATAATAATAATAATATTTTAAGAAAGAACACAATTTGGATTAACCAATTTGTAATTTTAATACAAAAATAACATAAAACAAAAAGTCGCCATCACAATAAAACTAAAAAATATATACTGTACATAGGTCTAAAGTGATTTAGTAATAAAAGAAAAAAATATGTATTTTCATACTAAAATTAATATAAATACTGGAAAATTCTAGTTTTAATCCCCTTTCTTTTGTAAAGTGGTCAGGGTTTTAGGCCCTTAGCTCTCAACCTTTTCATTTATAAAATTATATTAGTTTTTCCTTTAGTTTACGTATTAATACACTCAAAATACTG
>CABFVX010004042.1:54984-73248 GCA_902151425.1 Timema shepardi | reverse complement strand
TATCTCGGGTTAGTTGGTGGGCAAGTCCCCACTCACAAAACAACTCATAACAGTGAGATGGACAATAGGGGGCTATCTCGGGTTAGTTGGTGGGCAAGTCCCCACTCACAAAACAACTCATAACAGTGAGATGGAAAATAGGGGGCTATCTCGGGTTAGTTGGTGGGCACAAAACTGATAAATATTGTAACTGCATGAGTTTAAATCTAAATTATGTTTTTGGGCATGAAGTGCTGATGGTTCCACAATCTGTGGAAGTTGTGTGTGATGAGATGTTGTAATTAGTAAGTGTTGTAAGTAACCTCCATTTAGATCTATTGTATTGTATTGTATTGTATTGTATTGTATTGTAGTGTCTTCTTGCGTGCACGATCCCGATTGTCTCAACCACTCTTGATTAGTTTTCTCACAACGATTGCATCATTCTTTTCATAAATGATGGATGTCTTATGCAACACAAATATATATATATTTTTGCATCATCAATAATTTAATAACCGATGCAAATTGGGAACAATTTTACTTATAATGTGCCTACCATTTTTGATATAGACAAATCTCAAAATATGTCATTATTGCATTAAATATTTCCTCGATGATGTTTTTAAGTTGTTACCACTAAATGAAAGAATCAAATGGCCAAAGCTATTATTTGTGCTTTTAGTGTGGATTACTACATTTAGATATCATATTCTGAGAATTGAAAAATGTCACCTGGACGCGAGAATCGAACCCGGGACCTGTGGCTTAGTACGCCAATGGTCTGTCTACCCACTGAGCTATCCAGGAATCGTCCCGTGCCCAGGGTCATTCTTCACTCATATTCTAAGGCAGAGTCTGTGGTGGACGCGCAGAAATCGTCGGCTCATTGCTACCACTTGTACAGTTATTATCACTTGTACAAACTTTCCAAACAATCTTCTCTCTGAGCTTAGATTCAAGAGTGTGTCATTCACGACTCTTCTGTTCTACTATCATTCTATATGGAATTAACTATTTTATTAACATCGTAACACTGAATTATGTGATTTAGACACTAAAGTTCGAGCATTAAGTTTAATTATTATAAATATGATGCATTAATAATAAAATTAAAGATTCAAAGGTAATAAGCTTCGTATAAGCTGCAAATAAATCCTGATTTGTTTTTAAGTTGGAAGGGAAAAGACAGAGTTTCACACACAGAACAGGAGTTGTGAGAAATAAAGTCGGTGGTCGCTCACCAAGGTAGACGAAGGGATCGGGAGCGAACCAGTGAAGGATATGACTCACATGAGTGAGCTGACGCAAACAATATTACTAAGCAGTGTTTACCTGTCAATCATAAATACATCTACTGCTAAACATAGTATGGACTTCTATTCCTTACAAAGTACATAGTGGTGAGGATTTATCCACATCATTTATAGTTGATTGGCTCTTCTGATGCTCGGAGGAGAGGAGACGGCTGATCAAAGGGGTGAAGGGTCACAACAAACTTTCAAAGTACAAATTGTTGAGATATAACACTAATAAATGTTAAATAATGACTGCCACAGGCAACTTGTCCGGCTTCAGATAGAACTGAGAGGTTGACATCTATTTCCCTGTCCACTCAGAATCTGTAGCGATGGAAGCCAGTTCTGTCCATTAGTGTTTACCTCTTTCCAGCCCTCCTGCTTTGAAACAAGATGTGTTCTATTTGATTTCAGCTACAGCACGACCCTATGAAGCAGCACCCTAGAGAGAAGACAACATAATATACACCTTGGCTCGGTCGGTAGGTGGTGTGTCTGTCTGCTGAGCTATGGGACACGGGTTCAAGGACTGGATGTTGTGCTGGATGATAAGGCATCTGAAGCTACGACAGGCCTAGCAAGCCTGACTCGGTTTGTGGAACATAATATATTACCCAACTATCATTTGTATATATTTGTAAACTTTGTCTGTACTCAGATTTAGACAAGTCTTCTGACAACTCTGTTTAAAAAACCCAAGGGTCCAGGGTTCAAATCCCTGTGTAGGTGCAGTTTTCAACTACATCAGGTGATGCAGACAATGGTGGACAAGTGGTTTGGGTCCCACTATAAATTATGACCTATGGGTGCTGATACTCCATAGTTGTGGTTAGAACTAACGATAATTATTATTTTTCCAATTTATAAGTAACCAAAAACTGAATTAGTCATCCATATATTGTTATCTCAAATACAATATTTACAGAAATAGTATCCTTCCCCAGTATATTATCTGATGACCTTAAATTAACCTGATGTAGAATACAAAACATTTCTATATTTCAATGTTCTATGGTATCTGTCTCATTCCTGAGGGATTGAATGTATTGGTAAATTGACTGACAGGTGTCAAGGTTGGTCAAAGAGGGGTACATTTCCCCCCATCCCTCTCTTTCTAGAATAGTCCGACTGACAGGTGTCAAGGTTGGTCAAAGAGGGGTACATTTCCCCCCATCCCTCTCTTTCAGAATAGTCCGACTGACGGGTAACACAAGAACAAATAACAGTAGAGGTTCTATAATTTGGCACGGCCTAGACACGGCATAGAAAGTAACCTTGAATTATGCTAGTCCAATCTTACAATATCATGTTAAGTGATAACAACCACTACTTTTGACTGTACAAACGTAACGTCCGCCATATTGTTTTCAAGGCTATTGTTGTTAGTAAAGTGAGGTTATATTTATGTATCTAATGAAATGGGTGATTTATTGTATGCCGAGTTACATTTATAAAGAACCCAAGACTTCTAAGACTAAACAGATACTTGGAACAAACATACAGTGTAAGAATTTCCTGTAGTGATTGAACACCAATTAAAAACAGGTTACACCATCGGTTTATATTTATCTATTAATTTGATTAGCAACATTTCCTCTTCTTTGTAAAAAATTACACTTTGTTCGAGTTTATCATTTTCAACAGACTTTCAGCAGGAAAATAAATCCAATAAAAGATAGCAGACCTTTCTCAGACGTTGTAATGACTTGCTTATATTCTCTGCTCAAAAGATTTGAAACAGATCCAGCGCTCCGAGAAAGTTAACAATAAGAACTAATGGCAAATTTAACCATTGGTTAGACTTTGACAAGACATTGTAAGATTGGCCCTCAGTATTTTATCAAAAAATATCATTATTATTGCTTTTTGAAACTTACAGTTATTTTTTAAAAATATTGAAACTTTTTGTTTGTTATGTAATTTTTCTTTATTTTATGAAATGTGAAAATTAAATATTTTCTTTGCCATTTTTATAATATTTCTAATATATAAGTAGCTAAACTAAAATATAGCGTGTTAATTTGTTTTAAATAGCACAATTTTGTAATTTTTGTTGTAGTGTAGGTTTGTTTTGTTTGTTAAACATTGTACATAATATATTTGACAAAGGAATGATCATGACACATGTAATTTATGTATTCAATAAAAGTGTAATGTAATTATTATTATCTTCTTTGTCTCGTGTAGTCGTGAACAAGTTTTACCAAACCAATGTGTGATCTTATCCAACACGCTGTATTGTTTTGTAATGTAATTATTATTATTTTCTTTGTCTCATGTAGTCGTGAACAAGTTTTACCAAACCAATGTGTGATCTTATCCAACACGCTGTATTGTTTTGTAATGTAATTATTATTATCTTCTTTGTCTCGTGTAGTCGTGAACAAGTTTTACCAAACCAATGTGTGATCTTATCCAACACGCTGTATTGTTTTGTAATGATGCACCACACAAAGTATGTGTGTGTAAGACTAGTTTCCATGCACCAATATATAATTGGGCCAACAGTAAATTAATGCAGATGCAAACCCCCCTTTCCTGTTCTAGGGTGAGGATGACTGGAAAATCAAGCGAAATGGCCTAATTTTAATAACATATCTTTATTTGTCATAAACAATGAAAAGGTACACATCAGAGAATATCAACAAACACAGAGCGTTAAGCGCGTCTTCCTTCCTAACGAAAAGTTGTTCCATTTAGATTATGGAGACCATAACTCAACAATGCAACAATGCACGATGAACATAATTAAATATATCAGACAAAAATCCTACTTGACTTATACCAAAGTCTATGCTCCTAGGTTCGAAGAACGTCCAAACCAATAAGGTAACACACAGGCGTTAAGCGCTCATAACTCCCAACAAATATCATAATGTTATACAATAATAACGACCAATAGCGGACCAAGTCCCAATCTATCCTATTAGTGTCCTGTCTCCTAATATAACATAATCTACCCAGATGACAGCTAATCCTAAACATACTCATCAATAAATACTAGATGGGAAGAAAGGCCAATAGGCGCAATAAATAGGGCTGGAGCCCAAAAGACGGCAGAAAGGCGACGACATTTTTGACAACAGCGAGAAGCGCATGACGTAAGTTTACATATTCTAACTAAGATTAGATGAGCAGAACAATAATTTAGAAAGTTCCCCCATTACGCCGAAATATAATTTAGATACAGACAGTAATAATAATAATCCCCTGCCCTACGTCGTCGTTCTGGTGGTGTAATAAGTGACCATAGACCACCAGCGCACCACTATATATACAAAGTTACAGTTGACAGAGAGGGGGATGTCGAGATGGGCCAAGCAACGTGTTTTCAGACATATTTCACAATGATTGGGTGCTCGGGGCTTCAGAGACAGTGAGCACTTGAAGGAGTTGAGAAGCTGGTTCCCACGATGTGATACACGACTCAATTCAGGTGGCGGCTACGTACTAAAGTTAATTAGATGTGTAATATTTTGATTTCCTTTGTACTAGTATTTTTTATAGCCCACAAGAAGACAATTTCGGAACTAACCTCGTATATTGACCAAAATAAAAATGACAACACATGAACTCATTTTTTAACTGTCTTTATTGCATATTTATTATCTTTTTAATATTCAAAATAAGATAATACCACTCATTTGAATTAACGAAGCCTTACCAAAAGCTAGATACCCGTCCCTCAAACAAACATCCAAACTATGTCAAGGTCATGGTACTTACTTACCTATATGGAATATCCACAACACATGATGACATAGCTATCTATCTATCTCTCAACAGCAAAGTTGATTTGTCCGAAACATTTGGTCAACATGGTAATACAACCCAACCAATAGTGAGCCGCTGTTTTGTCCTATTCCTTCCTTCAAACAATATGATTGTGTTTATAGCTTGACTATATTTCTGATGCTTACATTTTCATATTTTCACCAAATTATAAAATTAGACAAGTGAGGAATAATATTAAACTAAAAAAAAAGGCAATTAGAGTGAATGTGTTTTAATTGTCCTTGAAATATGTTTTGCAAACAGTTGCTTGGTTACCAACAAACAATTTGTACAAGTTATAATTATTTCATAAATAGACAAACAAAATATCTTACTAATGTGGATGTGTGTATATTTTGGGTGGGTTTATTGTGCCCCAAGGACCCCCATTTATACGGTCACTGGGAATGTGATACCATCAGATTACTGCGACCATTGAGAGCATGTCACCGAGAGACATTTTCAGAACAGCTACTAAATAGTATTTTAAAACCAACAAAGCGCATATTTACTCATAGGCCTACAAGTGCCTAAGAAGGAAAATCATTGTGTGTTAGATTTGTACAGCGAGGTTGAGAGATATGGTGATGACTGTCATACTGTGTCCTGCTACCCCCCCCTATGTAACAGAACAATACGGGCAGTAGGACTACAGGGTGGACACAAGTAAACTCAGACCGGCGAGGCTTATTTCCCACCAACCTGTATAACCATTGCTCCAACATTCCCACTCCCACGTCTTTCCTCCATCATTCTATTTGTCTTTTCTCCCTCCCTGGCTTCACTCTCTTCTTCTCCCCATATTATTCAGGTTTCCTCTTTGTAATTCTTAAAACTCCTCTTTTCTCTTTGAGGTAATTGTAATATTTGGAAGAAGAAATAGGAGAAATATATAAAAGGTACGAACACAACAGTTCACACTTTACACTGCTGCCACTGGACAAAGAGGTGATGCTTGCCTCTGGAACAATTTTCTCCCTTTTGTACTGACTTAATTTCAAATAGTTATTAATCCCTGTATATCTTTATCGTACAAAATATTACTAACAGTTGTGAGTTTCGTACGTCTTTCAGCTCCTTACTAAGGAAACACCACACTGGCGTATTTAGTTGAGCTCATTAGGGTGTTGGACAGTGGACACACGACAACAGATACTGCCATTTGGTTATATTTCGGGTATAAGTATTCTGAGGGGCAAATAAAACCAAAAACTTCATTCTTCATCAAATCAATGTGTTTGTGTAAATAATATATTTAGTAGATAAAAAAAAAGAACACAAACAAAGTTTTGTATTTAAATTTGGACATACATAAATATACACACACGACACAAGGTTCTTGTCTAGTCATTAATAACGATATCACCAACTTAAGAAAAGCCAACATAATTTTAATAATTTATCTCCCGTTTGCTTAGTAAGTGAGTTGGCTGTACAATACATGTAATCCTGCATGTAACATTGTTCTCTAGTTTCCTTGACTAAAACATAAAAATACATGTAATATTGTTCTCTAGTTTCCTTGACTAAACTATTGCTGAAATAAATAAATATGTTAAAGTTGGTGCTAATAAAGATTGTGGATTAATTTTATAACAAATCTATGAAGTTGAATTTGCTTTTCTTTATTGGCTGAAGAAAACTGATAAAACAGTGACATGGAAAATTATGGCTCTACCCCTACTAGTTTGTCAAAATATTACTAAAAACTGCACAATATATTTTAACATCTCCAAAACAAATCTACGGTATATTAGTTGTTTCCAAATCTATTATACAATAATGGCAAGCGTTTGTCCCGTTGTTCCGCAGGTCCACGTGTGTTTGGATGACACTCTTTACAAGACATCAAGTACTAAGCCAGTCGCCAACTGAAATCACAACAAAAAACTAGATCAAGTGCAAATATACCAACCAATAAATAAAAAAATGACACCAAACTGCTATTTTAAACTAAACCTTGAAAATAGGATACAAGGGCAAGTACATAAATACCATATTTTTAACAAGGGGTCGAATGCATGGAAAACCAATGAAGTTGTAAAATTTGAGGAAGGGAAAAAATCGAAATAGAAATTTAAGAAAATTACCAATAAAAAAATTAAATCATAGCATATTTAATTTTAAACAAAGAGAATCGATGTTGTCTTGACTCAAACTGTACAATATGTAATATATATAGACATGCAAAAGGTGAGGTTATTTATAGGGGAAAAGTGGTTATTTTTCTCAAAAAAATATAAAATTATAAGCTTAAAGTGATATTATTTACATAAATACAAGTGTAATTAGTATTCGTTAAGAAAAACTTGGATAAAACTGTGTACATTTCTCATTCATATCGTGTGCAAGTACTCGTATTTCGAGGTTGTCACAAGCTTGAGATCGAGAGGGAAAGGTTGGTAGGCTCGTCATTTTCGGGCTTCCACTTGATGTACTTAATAACCAATTTTTAAAACGCAATAGTAAAAATAGGCTATCTAATTGAGATAATATCATCATTTCCCGTTATAAATCATTAGTACTTAACAAATTGTTAAAAATTAAAAATCAGTTTTCACATTAATAAAATAATAGAGCTTTAAAACCACTTTTGACTGGTAAATGTATTCAATATTGTCGTCCATTTTGATAATGTGCAAGTGTGTAAGTCTAAGAAGACAATATGAAGAGAGAAGTGTTTGTTTATACCGAAGCCTAACTCTCCTTTCGGGTTGGATCACGTTACATCACTGTACAACTATTATTTTAACTTATTTTATAATCAGTAGTGTAATTTTAATGTCCAGGCATTAGTGTTGAAACCACTTTAATTGTTTTTATTATAAGTGTTATTTCTATTTTTTAAACCGATATTTCCAGTATTTAACTTTTTTTGTTTTCAAAACTATTTGCTCTATAAAAATGAGTGTCACTTATACTTTAAGAACATAGAAATAGAAATATATAAAAGTGTGTTAACGCCAACATTGTTGTATGGATGTGACGCGTGGGTTTGTCAGGAGAAACACACTAGCAAGAGGAAAGGTTGGTTTGGGCTCGTTGAGAGGATGGGTGTGGACCGAGGGACCAAGCAAATACATGAAGGTAGAGTGCGTGGATAGGACATGTAACATGTGGCTAAGTGTGTGAAAAAGAGAACCTTAACAGTTTTAACAATAACAGAGCATGTATGACAGTGTATGGATGTTGTTGAGGCGAAGGGAGAATGCAAGGACAGGGATTTGTTGTTTTTGAGATGAATGCATAGTTTCTTGCGTACAACATAAGGGAATGGTGTGTATACCCACAAACAATTGAAATGGCTCAAATGTGAGCCTGCTGAGGCCCCTTGGGAATGTCCACAGCTACTGTCTCACTGATCGTAGACACATGGCTGCCAACTATGCTCAGGGCAGATACTTTGGCCCGCTGGTAGGCCACCACTGTGTGCAGGCCCAAAAACCTAAGATGTAACAAAACAACTTATTGTTAACAAATGTTCTGTATACTTCAGTGCAAGGATATTATTAAACTCCAATTCTAACTTAACTTCATGATCAAAATAACCAAACATTGAATAGAAAAAATCACAAGCCCTCGTAGGAACTTAAACCAAAATAAGAATACACCAAAAACTTGATTACGAGTGTTGAATTTCAACTGTTAACTTACAAGCAATACGTTTAGAAAGTAGGGATATGAGCAATATATGAGATCTATCAGGCAAACACATGCATGTAGTCTTACCTGACAGACGTACTGTATGAGATCTATCAGTACAAACACATGATTGTTGTCTTACCTGACAGACGTACTGTATGAGATCTATCAGACAAACACATGCATGTAGTCTTACCTGACAGATGTACTGTATGAGATCTATCAGACACATGCATGTAGTCTTACCTGACAGACGTACTGTATGAGATCTATCAGACAAACACATACATGTAGTCTTACCTGACACAGACGTACTGTATGAGATCTATCAGTACAAACACATGATTGTTGTCTTACCTGACAGACGTACTGTATGAGATCTATCAGACAAACACATGCATGTAGTCTTACCTGACAGACGTACTGTATGAGATCTATCAAACACATGCATGTAGTCTTACCTGACACAGACGTACTGTATGAGTAACGCACTGCCGGCCGCCAGACAGCGAATGACAGCATCTTCAAACAGTTGAATGGTGACCCAGGCTCCTGCCGCGGACACGCACATGCAAGTGACGATGGCTGCTGTTTGCAGCCAGTGCTGGGTGGTGAAGCCGTGCTGCCAGTCCAGGTGTTCCCCGCGCTGCACTTGGTACGGAGAGTTGCACACCTTGCAGCGCAGAGAGTCTGGGTTGGGGGCGCTCTACGGGACACATTACATCTCTTAGGACTCCAGGTGGAGTGTAATATGTTTTAGAAAATGTCAACAATTGTTAACTTAAGGGATAATAATGTAGGAATGAAAACTTATTCAGTAAAAATACTCAGAGTATTTCTTGTTTAAGGATAAATTTATTTATTTCTTGTCTTTATTTTGGTTATTTGGCAAAAATTAGGCAAGTTTGACTTTGCTTATACTTAATCAACACAATATATGAACTAAAGAATCACTTATAATAATAAATAAACAAAAATGGCTCCAACCGGCTGTATTTTATAAACATTGTTTCTTTATTTGAGGTACTTGAACCTAATGAATATTGTGGAACAGACCCAATGTCCTGCTAATACATCTTTGTGAAGAAAGAAACCTAGGTCGGACGACTGGATGTTGATTACCAACTTTGTTTAATAGTCCAATATGTTCATGAATTTCTTATGCATTGACCTCTATCAACAGCTCATGTATACCTTGTTTGTTTAGAGTGACTGAGTGACTGAGTGAAATAGTGCAATAGTAAACATGAGGGGAAGAGAAGAGAGTAAGGAACTATCTCCTCCCCAACAACCCGCGCCCAATAACTTATCTTAGCACAGCAGTTTATCTGTTCCGGTTATACGTCTATGTACTAATGACTCGTGTTAGGAATGAGGAAGATTGAATTTAGAGGAGATGTAGCCACATTTGTGTGGATAGCATGGAAACCATTTAGTAAAAACTACCCTTAGTATACCTGGCCAGGATCGAACTACGAACTCCTCGCCATCGGCAGTCTAGTCTATTGTGAGAGTGATGCCGTACACCATGCAGCCAACGATGTGGTTTCTAATAAAATTATCACTTTTACAAATCTTACCATATTAGTTTAGAAATAAATATATTTTTAATCTAAAACTATTCTAAAGGGAAATTTCAAAAATCTCACTCGATATTTTGACTCATTTCCCGTCCCGAAATGAAAAAGTAATTCTCGTCCAGCCCTACATTTGATAAAGGCTGGAGTTTTAAAAGAGCACACAGTGATGGGGAATGTCAAAACAAATAAAACCTCAAATCAAGGCCCAGTTATTGCCTCAAGATGACAACTTTCCTGGGGAAAACCCCCCAAGCCCCTCGATGTTCACACATTTTATATTATACCTGTGATCCCCATCCCCCAAATATATTTCAAATCACGCTTCTGAAAACCCAGGCCATAAGCTGATAATTTTGTCAAGATTGAGTATCCAAATCCTCGCATGTACTAGATGACATTTGAATTATAAACGTCGAGTGTTACCTCAACAAGCCACCTTCGCAAACAGTCGTGATGTACACTACTGACATCTCCCCGGCACTGGCACGGCTGAATGAGGGGCCCCATGTCCTGGCGGTCAGAGTCATAACAGATCCAGCAGTCCTTGCTCCCGCTGGAGTCTGTGTCATCTGGAACATGCGCACTAACAACTAGTACTGACAATATTGTTTTTAGTACAGAATCACTTGTTCAGAAATGGAATCAGTTTAGTTGAATTTGAATCTAACATTTTCTTTTATTGATCAAATTTCTAAAACATTTTATAAACGTTGTCTTTAATTATCCTGTGACAATCTTGATTTGGTTTATTTATGTGTGTCAGTCGTAATATTCTTTATACAACATAATGTTAAACCTAACCGTACCATTACAGTCCTATTAAAGATAAAACGTTCAAACTTTGAGAAGATGGTTATAAATGTCATTTAGTGTTACCGTGCTAGGATAATTATCTGTTTTATATAAGCATAAAATATACAGTAGCCCCATGGCTTCTTTGGTGCCGACTGACAGCTTTGAAATGTTACCAGACCAAATTATGTATCCCTACGCCAAACCAAATGAGCTGCAAAAACATGTGTTTAGCAGCTGTCACTTCTGACAGTCAACACCAAAGAAGCCATGGGGCTACTGTATAAAATAAGGATCTCTTAATAATTCTAGTATAGGGTGTTGATAAAGGCGTGTTAAAATTTGTGTCGTCAAATTTAGTTTTAATTGGATTAACTTGCTTTTTTTAAAGAAGACTTGCATGTTTACAATCATCTATTCTAAAATCTAATCTGCTGCTAAACAAACAATTGTATAACTGTATTAACCACATTTCAAGGGTTGATAGCAGTGACCTCCCTCCCTGTTAGAAACGATGACAGTACCTCCTTGAAGAGACTTGTCGACCTTGGCATCGTCTCTACCGTCGCTCCCCTGAGCAGATCCAGAGTCCAGTTCCAACTTCTTCAAGATCCGCTTGGGGTTCAAGATCCATAACTGCTCTGGACTGTAGACAAACCATCAACATAGCTAACTATCTCGTGTAATCATAGTCAGTGGTGTACCTGTGTACCTGTGTCAGAAGAGATGTATTACCTCATACAGTTCCATAACTGCTCTGGACTGTAGACAAACCATCAACATAGCTAACTATCTCGTGTAATCATAGTCAGTGGTTGTACCTGTGTCAGAAGAGATGTATTACCTCATACAGTTCCATAACTGCTCTGGACTGTAGACAAACCATCAACATAGCTAACTATTTCGTGTAACCATAGTCAGTGGTGTACCTGTGTACCTGTGTCAGAAGAGATGTATTACCTCATACAGTTCCATAACTGCTCTGGACTGTAGACAAACCATCAACATAGCTAACTATCTCATGTAACCATAGTCAGTGGTGTACCTGTGTCAGAAGAGATGTATTACCTCATACAGTTCCACAGAACACAAGGGAACCAGAGCGCCACTCCTATCTCCACCACGCGAAACACCACGTCATGACAGTTGCGGCTGTTCAGGGGTACTCTGGGAACAGTACAGACATTTACAGGAGAGATCAGAGGAGAACAATGGTGGACTGACTTGCCACAGGTTAGAAACAATTGTTGTTCATGATGAGCTCATGAAACCAATCATATTAGATTGCAATATAAATCAAATTTAAAAGTTAATTTTTTTATTTCTGTTTGTATTTCTAAAATATTCCATTAATTTTGCAAACAAGCACTAAAACAAAAGTTAATAATACCTACCTAAAATTTTAACTTTTAAAATAACTGATAAAAGCGTTTATGTTTAGTAGATGCAAACTTTTTTTAATATGTGATCAATAATAAATAAAACAAAAGTTAGCATTCACCATTAAAACTGGAAAAGAGTAGTCAGGGAAAGTTGAAAAATGTTGCCTGGAAAAACTGGAAAAGTCAGGCACTTTTAGCAGACTTTTTAAAAATAATTTAAGGAATGTCATGTTCCTCACACATGTGCTCAATTATTTGTCAAGTCTGCTGCTAGCCCACATATTAACATGAATTAGAGTTGAACAAAGTGATTCATGGGTAAACAAATGAAATGGTTGTGTGTGTGAATTTTAGAATATTAACAAAATATTTTAAGTATTCAAGAAACACTTCAAACTTTACCAAAACTTGTATTATTTATTTTAAATTACATTTTCAAGAGGAATCAATGTTTGTGATCAAGGGGGTTACAGGTTTAAGGCTATAGACAACTTGAAATTCAAAGTTGTTAGGGAAATTTTCCAAGTTCCACAAAGAAATGAAAGCAAACTTGTTTTAAAACTCAGAACAAAAGCTTTGCACACCCCTAGTACAAGGTGACAAATGTGGGTGGTAAGCTCACTTCTTCTTCCAGAACTCGGAGAGTGTCTCGCTGAAGAGGAACCCCACCACTATCATGAGCATGAGCGCCTGTGAGAGCAGACCAAACCTCGACTGGTGCAACTGAGAGACATCTATCTTCTGCTCGGGCAGCGGACTATAGGCGTCTGTCTGGTCCGACTCACACAGCTTGTCCGTAGCGGGGCCACTGTGTGTTCTCTCAGATACGGGGGTACGGTTGCCCGCTGCGATGCTGGTCACGGGACTTTCACTCAGGAACCCTCCGCGAACCTGCAATCAATTATAATGTGAAGAAAACTATACCATTTCAGTGGTTGTAAGTACAGATTTACCAAGTTAATGTTTTGGCTGAATACCAACTTTAGAACGTGTACACTTTGTTTACCACAGAGAACAATAGCAAGCTTATGTTGATGGGTTCCACAATAATGTAGCTTGTCTTTGTTACCTTTCAGACATTGCTTTCAATAAGAACTGAATGATTGGCAAAATTAAAAGAAGGAATACCAGCTCAAACAGAGATTTTTAATAATTCATCATTTATGAGTGAAGGTTGACCTAATAGAGAAATATTAAATTAGAAAAAACTATTTTATATTTCCCTATTTCAGGTCCTAAAAGTCAAATTTAATCAATTTTTCTTGGATTTCTTTGCTAGCATTCCCTTGTCATGGACGACAAGATTTTTTTAAATGGCTAAAAAATAGCAAATAAATCAATTTAACATAAAAAAGTACCACATAAATGCAATGATAATAAAACATATTTAAAATGGCCCAATAATGTAATGTAGGACCAGAACCAATAAACTTATATTCTCACTTGTTCAGACACTATTCACACGTACACATTACCTTGACTTACCAAAATACTCTAACTGATATAACTTGTATAACATATTTGCAATTAGATTTATGATAATGTTTCCCCCTCAATCCTCCTCCCCTAGCGTCTCTCCCCCGTATTTACATCTGGTTGATTGTCTGAATCACCACCGTCAAAGGAGCTGTCACTTTCATTACACCTATTTTAGGCTGACAAACTTTCTGTTTACTGGTTGATACCATTTTATAGCTTGACTACTAATAATGGAGTAAAACCTCTAAGTAAACAAAACAAACCTATGTGAGAGTTTAGGTTGAAACATGAATAAAACCGCTCCTGCCATCTATCCAGTATAAGCAAAAACACAATGTGCGAGCCCTGCTCGTCAAAGTACGTCAAGAGGTTAAGTGAAATCTAAAAAAGGCACAGAAAATATTTTTTTTTTCTTAACATGTGAATGGTGTAAGAAAGAGTGAAGATAGTTCCGGTCCAACTCTCCTTAGTAAGTTACTCATTGTTTACACTAAAAACAATATGGACCACAGTTTCAATTCTGTTAGAGTCATGTAAATTAATAAAAAAGTGGCGATAGCTCACTTTACACTTACTGTAGAAACAACCTCTTTTGGAACCGACGGCTTTAGCAAGAATGACTTTTTCTTCATCCCCTATATTGGTGTTAAAAATAATACAACAAGTCAGTCTAGCACCTCCATTTCCAAAAACTACGGTAATTCATTTTTATATAAAATGTGCTTAAAGTGCTGGTCAAGGAAAACATGTTCTAAATACTGAGCTACTTAGCTATTGGACTAAATAAATATGTGTTTTACCTAACACCCGTTTATATTAGAGGAAGATCAAATCCACTTTCTAATGAATCTGAATTCCTATCTTAGAAAGTCCACCAATCATAACAGGTTAGTTTCCCCACACTAACACACTTATTATTACTATTATTATTACATACAGCAATTTGTAAGTTCTGTAAGTTGCTATCAAAATAGAAATAGCACATAAATAATAAATGTATGAATCTTCCAAGCAGTAAATACTGGTCCAATGTTGAGGTTTTAGTTTCAAGACAAGCAGCCCTGCAGCTTTTATTTAAAATGTTTAGGATCCTTGACCCTCAAAGTAAAGGACCAATCTGTGGTCCATACTTTCAAATGTCGGTTGGTGGGTTTTTTCTTTCCAACGGGAAAGTCACAAAATGGTGTACTTCCTACTTTTTCCAACACACCCTCCTTGAAAATGTGAAGAGATTATCCTTATATTTTAGTTTTATAGATTTTATTATTATTATATTTCTGGTTTAGGTGATCTACCTCCTGTGGCTTCCCCATTAATCTACGGGTCAATCATTCTATAAATAATGAGTTTTATCAAAATTAACAAAACAGTTTGAGCTTCTGTAACAAATATATTATTTGAGAACCAGTCAAACATTCATTGTTGTCTAATGAGGATTAAAATCTCTTTCTCCATTTCATGTCGACAAACAAAAGGTTAGGAAAACTACTCATTTGATAGCCGAGTTATTACAAATATTTTAAATTTTAGATTAGAAAAAAGTTTCAAGATCATTTCTCTTTTAAAATATATTTATAAAAATGTATTGAAAGTGTAAACTTGGTAAAAATTAATGCAATATTAAAATTAATTGTGCATTAAAACAACTTAAGAACCCATCCTTGAATAAAGTAAATCATTTTTTCACAATTTTGACCCTCCACCCCCCCTTTATCCCCCTCACACAAGGGATCATAAGATTTTCAGTCACCCATCACTTCCCCTTATAGTTTATGATTTATCTTTTGAGCTTATAGCGCGAATGGGTAGTAGGATACTGTGCTCACACATTAAGATTGGGAATACTTTGATTGCAGTAAGTAAATGAAATGTAGGTTACATTTTATAATTAATATATTTATTATCTGACAAAAGAAAATGAGCTGTTGTCTAACCCCAAGGGGTCGTCCATAAACCAGGGGAGGGGGCCTAACAAGGTAAGAAACGAGCGTTAGGTGGTTTATGGACGACCCCTAAGCAATGATAAAATAACCTGCTTGATATGAGAACACCAAAAGCCACTACTTAGTTTAAGGATGGCAGGTTATTTGGGATAACAACGTATTGTAGAGCACAAACCTTAAAGAAAACTTCGACACCATAGATGAGGAAGAACACCACCACAATGAAGAGTAGGAACGCGTAGCAGCCATTGAACACGTGAGTGTAGAAACTCTGAAACAAATCAATGTCAACTTCTAAACATGGATACACACATTTCAGAATAGATCTAGTAGATATAAAACACTACTAGGTCGGGGAAATGTTAAACCCTGGGAACTATTCTCAACTAAAGGAGAGGCCGTGATAAAGACTAGGTGTGACCTGTGACCTGTCCACACGTGAACACATGTTATATTTCTACTCAATGCCGGAGTCAGTACATCGCTGGAGTCATTGCTGACCATGTGCTCCTGTCGGGTGACCCCCCCATCCTCATCACACTATTTTAATGTCTGGATCAGAACGTGATCCTTTCTCTTGTCATGTGTGTTCAGCCATAACTAGTTTAACAGAAATATGTACACAGATGTGCTACCGCATGTTATAGACCAGGAACTGAATGGAATGTTGTATGTAATGATGGAAACAATGACTAGTTTTACCAGTGCTGACAGTGACTGACAATCAAGGTCATTGTGGTCAGCATGAAAACAAAGTTCATAAGCTCCCAGTGGCCGGTGGCTACACGGTCTAGACAGACATTCAAATACAAGAGAGGATACACACAACTTGCAGTCTGGCTCGAGTCTTGACAGGACTGTCATTCTCTCATTGGCTACATTATTTTCTGTGTGGTTGGTCAAATGGAAAGTGAGGGGGGAACCATCTTTAGCTCATCATTATTATCATACATAAATAACCAATTTTTACTTTAAATTAGAAAATAAAGATTTTTTGTACCAAATTAATAACACAAATAATTGTGATATTGTTAGCGGAATTATTTATGTGACTTAGGAGAAAAAAGTGACATTAGTCATCGCTCCAAATGTATGAGTAGTTTCTCATTTGAGAGGATTGGTTGGCCGGTGGTTTACTGGTACACAATAATAATAATAATAATAAATAGTGAGTGAGTACTTGTTACCTTCTCCTCAGCGCTCTTGTAAGTGAATTGAGTGGTAATAAACTCGGCCAGTAACAGTGAATATGTAATAATGTTGAAAACCACAAAACCAAGGAATGACTTGGACAGGAACTGGGGCTTCTCCCAGCGAATATCTCGCAGATGGAACACCTGTAACAAGATTAATACAATTACCCTACTTCACTGGTCGCATGGTCTAAGGTACTGATATCACAGTGAATTAGCCGGCCGATGATTAGATCAAGATTAGAATCTAAGTCGCGTGTAGTGAGGTTTTACTCCAAAATGGTTTTCCACTCTCTCTTAAAGCAAATGGAGGTATGCTGCCTATAAACATGACATTCCTCAATCCATCAGTTTAATTAGTACATAGGTGTATAACCAAATTAAAAATAAAGAGTGATAAAAAATAAAAGTAAAATTAGTATGATCTAATAATGATAAGAACATTTGTTTTAACAACTGTACATGTACTGTAGACTTTTAAAATAAATATCAATGGATAAAATGTTAATATGATACTGTAAAACTTAACATTATTTTAAAAGGCTGGATGCAACGCAAGACAACAGTAAATAACAATTATAGCGTGTGGAGAATGCTCAAATAAAAAGTATGTATATGTGGATTTCTTATTATCTAATTGGAGCGAGGCTATTTTACCAACTTTTACTATTTAATGATATTTCCTTTAAAGTGTGACAGAAGTAATTACTGATTATTCTTTACTCATCATTAGTCAAAAACACACACTACCAACACGACAGTAGACTCTCAATGAGTACCAACACTCACACTAGCAAGATGACAGTAGTACCAACACTCACACTAGCAAGATGACAGTAGTACCAACACTCTCACTAGCAAGATGACAGTATACTCTCACTGAGTACCAACACTAGCAAGATGAGATGACAGTATACTCTCACTGAGTACCAACACTATAAGATGACAGTAGACTCTCACTGAGTACCAACACTAGCAAGATGACAGTATACTCTCACTGAGTACCAACACTATAAGATGACAGTAGACTCTCACTGAGTACCAACACTAGCAAGATGACAGTAGACTCTCACTGAGTACCAACACTCGCAAGATGACAGTAGACACTCAGTCAGTACCAACACTATAAGATGACAATAGACTCTCACTGAGTACCAACACTAGCAAGATGACAGTAGACTCTCACTGAGTACCAACACTAG
>CABFVX010004042.1:0-35587 GCA_902151425.1 Timema shepardi | reverse complement strand
GGGGGGGGGGGGGGGGGGGTCCAAATAGCCTGTACCAAATTCCAGATCAACAAAAAGCTGTTATTATGAACAACTCAAAACAAAACTCGCCTGGCAGGGGGAAAAATATCATTGAAAAATGTATAAAATCCTAGCTTAGCCTAACCCTAATTACGGTAGTTAATTGGTTGTCTGGATATAGTCTTGCCACTGTTCAATTCAAAAACTCACTTAATATCCAAAAATAAACAATTTTATTTTCCCGGCAGGCATAAGATAAGGTAATAATATAAAGAATCATGGATCAAACCCCGTGTGGATCCATCCTAGTATCTCTAACTGTGTACTTGAGATTTTATAGAGTTTAAAGTTATAAATGTTGTAAAAATAAAATAATTTCAAATAAATTTAATTATAATATCATTAGATCCACCGTTTCCTTGGGAGTTTAGTGAGAATATTATTTTTTCTGTTTTAAGTAAAATACAATGTATTTCACCTATGGTGAGAAATGCGAGAGGTTTTTTATTCAGCTCGCTAGTTAGGTAAATGTCAGATTCAAGAAACCAGTAATTGTCATTTATTGATATGTGTTCAGTGAGAATAATACTAGCCTATTTGTAAATGCTTTTATAATTTACACGATTTTTACAAAAGTGGGGTTATTTTGCCCCTTATCCAACGTTTCTTCATATTTAAATATGAATGTGCATACAATATGTTAGACCTACTTATTTTAGGTCTCAACACAAAGTAAAAATATAGGTCTACTCAATATAGACCTATAGTCCGTTTTACCTTTCTTTGCTAGGGACTGTGATGAAAACTATCATTTAAAATAACTTTTCGACTTTTAAATGCCACAGGACCACACAATGAAATTGTAATTTGTTTGCAAACTCTTTATCTTGTGAGAAGATAATCGATCGTTCAAAGTTCACTAATCTAAAACGCAAATGTGACTTAGCAAATAGATATAATGTAGACATTCAGACACGGGTTACATTATAAATAGAAGTCATAGATTTTTTCACCTTAAACTTAATAACAATATGTCTATGAAACAAAGAAAGTAGGTTGTGCGTTTGTCTTTCACATCGACTATTCATCAACACGATTTGTTAGAGAGCACAATGTAATAGTTCCCCAATATTATTTACACACAAAAAGTCAGTCTCGTAAGAGATAAAAACTCTATAAATACTAACCTTAATATCTCACTTTGTAAGATAAGAAATATATTGATTGCCTCTTATTTTTTAATATAAAATGGTTATGTGAACAAATGTTTACATGTATGTAAACACTAATACTGGTCCAGTATCCAAATATTTTGCTGACAACATGTTCGTTCCACAAAATAAAGTGTTTTTCCCTTAATCATTTGATTTTGATGGTTTACTCCTTTGAACTAATCTATTAACGTCGTATTTACTCACGACACACTTAGAAAATCTATTATCTTGGACAAGTGATAACTACCAATCACAGCTAACGCACACACAACATTGGTCTTTCTCTATAAATAGTAATACTTAATTTTAAAACAACTGGATGGACACCTGAGGATGAAATTTTCAGGCTGTCGCCTTCACGCGATTGAGTAAGAGAGAAAGAAAAATGGGGTATTTGTTTCTCTCTTACACGCATTCAAGGCAGTCAGATTTTGACATCGTTCGTTAATTTGTATAAATCTATGACATATATCAATGTATATGATAGTTAAATGTAATAAATAAGTTAATAAAAGGTATGACCAGCATAATTAAGTTCTAAACTCATGACTTGATTCATTAAATAAGTTGATGTTGGCTAATGTAAATATGACTTCGGAATAAAGGAACTTTTAAATGCCCTATCTCGTGCCATAATCCTACCATATAGTAGTATTTTGATTGGATATAAAACCTTTTGTATGGGAATATTATGCTACCGTTCTATAAGGTCATTTATCTTAAATACTTACATACAGTATGATTCTGATAGGTAATAAGGCCTTCAAAAAGGAAATTCTTATCAAAATTAGGGTATAGCAATACTTCCTAAAAGACAATAGCCTTAATGATCATTTGACCGTAAGACTATTACACAAAGTGTATCATTCAAACGAATCTAATCAAGTTGTTAACTACCTTATTTAATGATTATAGTTGTCGAACTTTTATTATAATATGGTTTATCTTATTCTGAAACCAATATACAAGCTAATAGTCAACTTTAAATATATTGTAGTCTTAGCATAATGTAAACAACATGGATGTTAGCTACATATTATAATATATCAAAATTGTTAGGGCCTACTCGTATTTGTACAGTATTACCCGTGAAACTGAATTTTATATCCTTTAATGTAAATGTGTATAAACCCAAGTGTGATATTATAATTCACTATTTACAAACAATAACAGTTTTATGCACCAGAAACATGCTTCCCTACAAGAACATTGGAAAAAAACTTTATATATGTCCTCTCATACTCAAGCAGACGTCAAACTTGGGCGTTAGTGCCTTTCACATGAGAGGTATTTTCCCCACTGAGATACATTGATTCAAATGTGAGCGTTCAAACAGGAAAATAAAATATCGCTCCTTAAAATTCCCACGCCATCGGTCTAGAATCGTTGCTTGTATCTAGCGACTAAAGTATTGGTTGCGGAGGGAAATACCGCACATCATCCTTGAGATACTTGAGTCAGATGTATGTGTACCATTTTTCACCCTATGTCTAAAAGCTAGAGGCCACAATAGCCTAAAAGAGGGTGGCCGGAATCTAAACAATTTAATATAACAAAGAAATAGAAACAATTGCAATTATAAGAAATATTTGAATAATTTATTCAATGTAAAGCAGAAAAATACATGACCTCACAAGGCAAACTGAAGAGTGTTGAAAAACCAAAATATGGTAGAGAGTGCACTTGCGCAGTACATTTTAGAATATATTTCACAAACTCAAAAAGTAAATTACAATATGAATTAGTCTGGAAGAGACCCACAAATAAACCAAAAACGTTAACATAATATTAAAGAGCTTAAAGAACCTTTTTTAAACGGTTAAAAATGCGCCTGAATCACCATTGTGAATTCAGACTAAACAAATTACTTTTTAAAATTAACTTTTAATTTTAATATCCAATCCGACATTTATAAAATAGTGTAACCCATTAAATCTTTGAAACATTACTATAATAATAAAGAGCTGAAGGAGCCTCTTTTAAAGAGGTTAATAACGCTCCTGAATCACTATAGTGAATTCAGACTAAACTAATTTAATTGTATGATAAATTTAGATTTAAAGATCACACACAAATGTTTGAATTCCCGATATAACCGAAACTTCTGTGAACTATTACTTCCACCACCTTTGAAGTAGACGAGAAGATTCCGACTTGTTAAATTTTAACATGTTAATAGAAAACAAACAATAATGAAATTGAATACCTGTAAATTCTCAACAAACGACTCGGTAAATGTTAAGTTTATAACTAATAAACAAACAAAAACTTAATTACATTTATAATTTTATCAAAGAAAATACCTCAGCAAAATATCACCTATAAAAGAAACATTATCAAATATTAAAGTTCAAACAATTATTGGTAACCACAAGTGCAATAACAATTTATATTTAAACTAAATATTCCAAGCAAACCAAACGAATCAAAAGGTGGCTACCTAATAACATTTTTAAAGATTACAAAGAAACTATCCCCCAAGTGGCAAAGAGGAGACATTAAGTGTTCCATAAAATAAATTTAATTTCGAAAATAAACCTTCTAGTGAGAAATTATCGACGCCTACACAGAACGATAACAATCATATAATTAATCTAAGTTTCTAAATACTCAAACCAATTAAAGGTCGTTTTAAATTTTAAATTATTAATGAAATATATAGAGTTTATATCTAGCCATCCTGGAGTGGTTATCTCCAAGCCCAGTCCAGAACCTCTCGTATTGTGTCGAATATAATAGTAACTGATGCTAGCCGAACGCTAGCTATATATAGGTCTAGTTGATGGATTGGTAGGTGGGAGATTTCCTTACTAAGAATATGATGCCACACTGCTAACAAGAAATAAGGTTAGTTGCAATCAACTTGGCTCGTTCCCAAAACATGTAAGCCAGAAATGGTGAGTTGGCTGTAGAGTCGAACTACACCCATTCAGTCACGCAAACCATGTAACGGGTTTAGTTGCAGTCAAACTTGTGAGTGACCAGCCGGGCCAGCTCAGTTGGGCCAATCAGCGCTTTTCTGGACTCCTCTATTGGAACATGTTGCTGCATCATTGATTGCTTTTTAGGACTTCTCTTCATTTTAGAATTTGGTGTGAACAGGTTGTGCTAGGGCAGAAGATACAGTGTGTGAGTACATCACATATATTAGATATGGTCAGTTTTTGTAATCTTTAATATTGTAGGGTGTCTATATGAATTGGTTTATTTGGGGCGGGTAGTAACCGTGTAGCATTAGTTAGTATGCAAATGTTACATATACTTTCAGATGAGAGGGAGTAAATCGAGCGATTAGCCTGCTGTTGGAGTTCTTGGAGGTAGAACGTATCGTTAGCTTGTGATAAAAATGTCTGTGAGTGAATCACAATATTCTACAGAAGCTGTTGATGTACCTGTAAAAGCTAGGGGTGATATGTCTGCAAAAGCAAGTGTTGATGACACATTACATACATACATACATACATACATACATACATACATACATACATACATACATACATACATACATACATACATACATACATACGTGTGTATAAATATAATGCATATATAATTTGAGTTACATTGGCTTTATAATATATACACAATTGAAATTAGGCTTTCAATGCACATTATTAAGATACAACAATGTTATTTATGCACTTTTCATAAATTACATCTATTAAGCTGACAAGCAAAGTTCCCTACCTTCCTTACCTTAACGTAACTGTCACGTTTTTTATGGTGTTATTTAATTTCTCATATTTGTATCAGATTTCAGTAAACTTGGTGACAAACAATGCAGCAATTCATCAAATGTTGCCACTGAAATGCGAAAATAATTGAAAAACTTATCGTCATATTGGCGTAGTCTAGCAAAATTTAAACTAAAATCATCTTTAAGTAAACTACAACTAATTATAGGGTGCACCCAGAACCGCCTTCTAATATTTCTTTTGGATATTCTGCGAAACAAAAGGCGTGTAGCCATTATACGGTTTACGTTGTCAGTCCTGATATATCCTAAACAACGTACAAAGCAATACTAAACATGGATGTATGGTAAACAAGCGGTTTTTCTCTCTCGTCTCAAAGGAACGTCAGAATTGATCGCGCGAACTTTTATTCCCGTGATAAAAATTTCGCATGATAAAATATATCTCGTGTGAAAGGGTACATATGCTTTGGTCCTTTTCAAAGGGTGTGTTTATTTCAATCCAGTTTAGCATATGCCATTACTAGCACTGCCACTACTACCTTTCACACATTGTTCTTAGTTGTTTTTTTGCAATTTATTGTTTACTTGAACAAATACTTTCATTATCAAACTTGTCTTTACTGCGTTAACTGCATCATTATGATTTTACTCCAGCGTGTAGTTGATAGCTTTTCACTGGCACTTGTATATGGTCAATAAACACATCCCATTTACGGGTGGAAGAAGCAAAGAAAGAAAACATTGTCTCTAGATAGAATTCCAAAAAAATGTCACACACGATGCATTTTCAGCAAAAGAGTGTTGACTACAGATTACACTAGCTAAGTGAAAGTTCCTCTAATACATTAAAAATAACTTTCTTGTTTATTCTCTTAAGAATGACTTGTAACACGTCTATGGATTCCTAGCCATAGAGGTAGCAAATATTGTAGCCTTGAGTGCAACACATCATTATGTCCAGTCAACCGCTTTATAAATTATTAAGAATGTCAGAACTGAGGTCAGTAGCTTTTTTACCCTTTGAAGGGAAAAATCCTAGAAATACTTCTTTCACGTCAATTTTTCTATTGTTGATATTTACATATCTGATCACTTCAGAAATCCTGTCAGGTGTGGTGTCGAACATGATCCCAAAGTACTTCGCAGACATATGTTCATGACAAGTACAGGAGTGTGCAAATTAATTTTAATACATTTTCAGTAAATTATCATATTCCCAAGGGTTGCTGGTTTAATTCAGTTTTAACTGCTTTCAGATGTTTTTGGAGGCTGACCTGGAACAACATAGACCGGTGATGTTTGTTTTTTTAAACAAGTGAAACAAATATATCTACAATAGAATGCTGGAGTTAGTGACAGTTAGTTATAGTGCTTTCTGCTCTCTCTTTTGTTTTTCTGCAATTGCGTGCGTGAAAATGGATATTACGCCCAACAAAAGTTCAAAGAGTATTGCTATTAAAAAGTACTTGTTTGCATCTAAGTTTGTTGTCTCAAAATGTTCTCAGGTTGTATAAGTAGAAGTTAAACCGTTATTATTCTCAATATTCACTTTAGCTCAATCGGTAGCTTACCTGTATATAACTATTAAGTTGACGGGATCGATTCCACCTCGATTATAACATTTAAATTTTTTGCCTGATCCGAGCAAGTGTGTGGACTTCCATTGAAATGCATGTAATAAATAATTTGATACGCATTCTGTTCCGAGCCGATTGGGTGTTTATAAGCTTCATAAGCCCATTATGAGTTCTCGGTGCAAGATAAAGGACTTATACTTAAAGTTTAAAAAAATCAGCGTCTATAAAAATGCTAGCAGAAACGAAAACAACAGTTCATGCAGACGAGACTACCAGTAGTAATGACTGCTCTGACCGGAGAGCATTCGCATTAGAAATTTCAAAAGTTGTTAGCATGATAATTTTAGTATTGTACGTAGTCTAAAGGCATGAACAGAAAGAAAGGTGGTTTCCTGCTTGCCGACTACCAGCGCCGATGGGCGCTGACCTGCATCATCAATGAGTGTGCGTTTGCATATGGGACTGTTCATAGTGAAAGCATTTTAACGCTTATCAACGCTAGTACCTGGCACCGATATGTTTACCGGAATGAATATTTCATTCTTATTTTAGCTATCGGAGCCGATAAAATATATGTTCAAGAGAAATAGTAGTTATTGAAAGTTTAATTACATGTGTTACCCAGATGCCCTCTCTCTCTCTCTCTCTATATATATATATATATTATATATATATATTGTATGTATATACTGTATGCATATACTGTATATTTGTTTATATATTATTATGTACTGTAAATTTCTACTGTATGGGTATACTGTATATATATAATATATGTACTGTATGTATACAGTTTATATATTTGACTAAATTCGTTTATCTGTAATTTAAAATGTGTTAAAATAAACTGTCTCCCCACCAACCCTTCCGTATTATACAACTTAGTCCAAATTTTCGCTAATGAAATAATTGTTATGGAAATATCTTTACTTCTTTAAGCTAAATTGGTTGTTTTTTCCGTAGGCTGTCTTTGTTCCTCTGATTGTATTCAATATTATACACTTTAGTAACCAGTTGGATATTGCTCAAAACCTTCTCTAACTAAAATGTAATAGTGTATGGAATTGAAACTTTGTTAGCTTTAGGTCGTTAAATACTTGATGCTATTCGCCATAATCTTTCCTACCACGGTTTATTGGATGTATTCCGGGATTCTCCCCCCCCTTATCTATTTTGGTTGAACTATCAAGAAGTAAAAACTCATCAATTGATAAATTGTGGATACACCTGCATGCGCTGAACTTCAGTGCCGGAAACTAGTGAGCAGGCAGCCTGCTTTAATTTTGTGGTTATAACCAACTAGAGGGATTTTATTTTCAAAATAAAACATTTCCGGTGAAACACTGCACACAAATTGTATAGATAGAAATTTTGGTCTCGGGCCTCAGCCAGTGCACTGAGTGCAGTTCACTCTCGCTTAATAATAGTTTTACCTGCTCTTGAGCTCAAAGCTAATGCAATTCCAAAACATATGTTACAATCACACTCTAATTTCTAAGCTCAACCAATTATATGGCGGGCTTAGTTTCTGTAATAAATAAGCATGTATGAATCAAATATTTCTAGTTTCAAATCTAAATTTAATCTAAAGTTGTTAACATAAGAAAATATATTAAAATGAATTAGATATTTTCAAATCCAAATCTTGCAATAAATATATAGGTAGTAGGCCAATTTTTGAACTTGGGGTCCAATAAAAAGAATGGGGACTACATTTTGCGTAAATAATGAAGATAAATAAATATTAAATTCGCAAGTTTGTATGTTCAAATCAAGTAAATAATTTGTTTACGATAACTTTTGTAAAAGGTAAAAAAAAAATTAAATCTTAAGTTTAAGTTTTAAATTTTGTATTAAATTTCGTCAAATCTGACTATAGGTTTTCTTTGTATCTGAATCAAATCAAATAGGTCTTCATTGGCATTAATAATTTTGAATTAAAAATGAATGCTTGCAAACAGATGAGTATTCAAAATAAAGTTTAGTAGCCCAGGGTGACAAAGTAGAGTTTATTAAATATCAAAATTGTGTGTACACGATGAATGTTAGAGCAAATTCATCCTAAATTAACATTAAATATTAATAACATCTAAAAAAATTAATAAGTGATAGCATAATTATATATTTTATGTGATATTGGTACATCATTTTATAAGTATTAATTTGTTTTACATAACGCTCCATGTTTGGCTTATTATTATTTTAACTCTATTAGGCCTATCATATCAAAGTGTCCATTACCTGTCGTCTTCCATTGACGATTGAAATCTTCTTCCGTCACTGGACTAAGATGTGGCATGCCCTTGCAAAAGTGAAAATGAGACAGAAACTTTCCAACATTTTATTTTTACTCCTGTGCTAGACCTGAGCTCAAGTGCACCTTTAAAGAGACCTTGAAATATAAATAGGTTCCCTGCATTCTATTACAAAGCATCAACTTTGTTCATTTAGTCAATGGAACAATGCCAAAGTAGACATTCTTTCACCTGCAACCTACTTACCCATAATATTATATTATAGCACACAACCTATTTATGAATGCTGTCATTATTTAATTTAGGAAATCAGTTTTATTACCACTCACTATGACACGTTTAGATTGTTTAGTTACATTTTAATCTGATTTGTTTCTATAGAAACGAGAACTCAGTGATAATGGAGCAGCACTGTCAGACACAGCCAACCATTAATCCTCGCATATTTCTTTGTTGCTGGGAAGAATGTCAGACAGAAAATGCCTTTGCAAGTTTCAAGAAAACGGGTGACTCCTATCTCGGGAGCTGGTACAGGTGTTCCTGTAATTCTCTCTGTCAGGACTTGGTACAGGTGTTCCTCTAATACCCTGTCAGGACTTGGTACAGGTGTTCCTCTAATACCCTGTCAGGACCTGGTACAGGTGTTCCTCTAATACCCTGTCAGGACCTGGTACAGGTGTTCCTCTAATACCCTGTCAGGACCTGGTACAGGTGTTCCTCTAATACCCTGTCAGGACCTGGTACAGGTGTTCCTCTAATACCCTGTCAGGACCTGGTACAGGTGTTCCTCTAATACCCTGTCAGGACCTGGTACAGGTGTTCCTCTAATACCCTGTCAGGACCTGGTACAGGTGTTCCTCTAATACCCTGTCAGGACCTGGTACAGGTGTTCCTCTAATACCCTGTCAGGACCTGGTACAGGTGTTCCTCTAATACCCTGTCAGGACCTGGTACAGGTGTTCCTCTAATACCCTGTCAGGACCTGGTACAGGTGTTCCTCTAATACCCTGTCAGGACCTGGTACAGGTGTTCCTCTAATACCCTGTCAGGACCTGGTACAGGTGTTCCTCTAATACCCTGTCAGGACCTGGTACAGGTGTTCCTCTAATACCCTGTCAGGACCTGGTACAGGTGTTCCTCTAATACCCTGTCAGGACCTGGTACAGGTGTTCCTCTAATACCCTGTCAGGACCTGGTACAGGTGTTCCTCTAATACCCTGTCAGGACCTGGTACAGGTGTTCCTCTAATACCCTGTCAGGACCTGGTACAGGTGTTCCTCTAATACCCTGTCAGGACCTGGTACAGGTGTTCCTCTAATACCCTGTCAGGACCTGGTACAGGTGTTCCTCTAATACCCTGTCAGGACCTGGTACAGGTGTTCCTCTAATACCCTGTCAGGACCTGGTACAGGTGTTCCTCTAATACCCTGTCAGGACCTGGTACAGGTGTTCCTCTAATACCCTGTCAGGACCTGGTACAGGTGTTCCTCTAATACCCTGTCAGGACCTGGTACAGGTGTTCCTCTAATACCCTGTCAGGACCTGGTACAGGTGTTCCTCTAATACCCTGTCAGGACCTGGTACAGGTGTTCCTCTAATACCCTGTCAGGACCTGGTACAGGTGTTCCTCTAATACCCTGTCAGGACCTGGTACAGGTGTTCCTCTAATACCCTGTCAGGACCTGGTACAGGTGTTCCTCTAATACCCTGTCAGGACCTGGTACAGGTGTTCCTCTAATACCCTGTCAGGACCTGGTACAGGTGTTCCTCTAATACCCTGTCAGGACCTGGTACAGGTGTTCCTCTAATACCCTGTCAGGACCTGGTACAGGTGTTCCTCTAATACCCTGTCAGGACCTGGTACAGGTGTTCCTCTAATACCCTGTCAGGACCTGGTACAGGTGTTCCTCTAATACCCTGTCAGGACCTGGTACAGGTGTTCCTCTAATACCCTGTCAGGACCTGGTACAGGTGTTCCTCTAATACCCTGTCAGGACCTGGTACAGGTGTTCCTCTAATACCCTGTCAGGACCTGGTACAGGTGTTCCTCTAATACCCTGTCAGGACCTGGTACAGGTGTTCCTCTAATACCCTGTCAGGACCTGGTACAGGTGTTCCTCTAATACCCTGTCAGGACCTGGTACAGGTGTTCCTCTAATACCCTGTCAGGACCTGGTACAGGTGTTCCTCTAATACCCTGTCAGGACCTGGTACAGGTGTTCCTCTAATACCCTGTCAGGACCTGGTACAGGTGTTCCTCTAATACCCTGTCAGGACCTGGTACAGGTGTTCCTCTAATACCCTGTCAGGACCTGGTACAGGTGTTCCTCTAATACCCTGTCAGGACCTGGTACAGGTGTTCCTCTAATACCCTGTCAGGACCTGGTACAGGTGTTCCTCTAATACCCTGTCAGGACCTGGTACAGGTGTTCCTCTAATACCCTGTCAGGACCTGGTACAGGTGTTCCTCTAATACCCTGTCAGGACCTGGTACAGGTGTTCCTCTAATACCCTGTCAGGACCTGGTACAGGTGTTCCTCTAATACCCTGTCAGGACCTGGTACAGGTGTTCCTCTAATACCCTGTCAGGACCTGGTACAGGTGTTCCTCTAATACCCTGTCAGGACCTGGTACAGGTGTTCCTCTAATACCCTGTCAGGACCTGGTACAGGTGTTCCTCTAATACCCTGTCAGGACCTGGTACAGGTGTTCCTCTAATACCCTGTCAGGACCTGGTACAGGTGTTCCTCTAATACCCTGTCAGGACCTGGTACAGGTGTTCCTCTAATACCCTGTCAGGACCTGGTACAGGTGTTCCTCTAATACCCTGTCAGGACCTGGTACAGGTGTTCCTCTAATACCCTGTCAGGACTTGGTACAGTTGTTCCTCTAATACCCTGTCAGGACCTGGTACAGGTGTTCCTCTAATACCCTGTCAGGACCTGGTACAGGTGTTCCTCTAATACCCTGTCAGGACTTGGTACAGGTGTTCCTCTAATACCCTGTCAGGACTTGGTACAGTTGTTCCTCTAATACCCTGTCAGGACCTGGTACAGGTGTTCCTCTAATACCCTGTCAGGACCTGGTACAGGTGTTCCTCTAATACCCTGTCAGGACTTGGTACAGTTGTTCCTCTAATACCCTGTCATGACCTGGTACAGGTGTTCCTCTAATACCCTGTCAGGACCTGGTACAGGTGTTCCTCTAATACCCTGTCATGACCTGGTACAGGTGTTCCTCTAATACCCTGTCAGGACCTGGTACAGGTGTTCCTCTAATACCCTGTTAGGACTTGGTACAGGGGTTCCTTTAATACCCTGTCAGGCCTTGGTACAGGTGTTCCTCTAATTCTCTCTGTCAGGACTTGGTACAGGGGATCCTGTAATTCTCTCTGTCAGGACTTGGTACAGGTGTTCCTGTAATTCTCTGTGTCAGGACTTGGTACAGGGGTTCCTCTAATACCCTGTCAGGACTTGGTACAGTTGTTCCTCTAATATCCTGTCATGACCTGGTACAGGTGTTCCTCTAATACCCTGTTAGGACTTGGTACAGATGTTCCTCTAATACCCTTTCAGGACCTGGTACAGGTGTTCCTCTAATACCGTGTCAGGACTTGGTACAGGTGTTCCTCTAATACCCTGTTAGGACTTGGTACAGGGGTTCCTCTAATACCCTGTCAGGACTTGGTACAGGTGTTCCTCTAATACCCTGTCAGGACCTGGTACAGGTGTTCCTCTAATAACCTTTGTCTGGAGCGCTATAGATCATGACCACTGAAGCAAGTAGCAATTAATTGACTTGACCACAGACTATTGAGTTGATTATAGTATGATAAGTTGTTTTATTATCGTATCTTTATGTTCAATAACAATTTCAATGAAACCACCAAAAAGCATGTTGGCGTGCACTAAAACACCCACCACTTTGGGTATCTGGTTTCTTGCCCTAATAATAGATAATAAATTGTTGTTACACATTAAAACACATTTAACATGTCTCGGCAATTTACATATTCAGCTAAATACACACGACAGTATATTATATATATATTTTAGCACCACGTCTTACTAACTGTTCGGGTTATATGCTTTAAGTACTAATTACTCTAATGGATTAGGAATTGGGAAGGTTGAATTAGAGGAAGTGAATCCACATTTGCGTGGAGGGAGGGTGGAAAACTATTTAGGAAAAAAAAAAGTTCACCCGACCGAGATTCGAACCTTGATCTCCCCGTCCTCAGCAGCCGAGCTCAACACGACTAGCGCGTTAGCCAACTACGCCACCAAGGCGGGTGACAGTAATTAGTTTTAATTGTTTCCGTGTGAATGTAAACTTGACTAAACGTTATATTTGTAGCCAAAATTATCCATTTTACTTTGTGAATGGGATGAAACAACGCTCCAGTTTTGAACGTCAGAACTGTCTGTGAATGGGCATTATGTAAATAGAGCTTCAAAACACCATCACTCATAAATGGGAGGTGCTAGCGACCAGTTGATTTTTTCAAAAATAAATTTGAACCATTATAATTTATTTCACATGATATAACCATGTAAAATCAAAAGAAAGTTAATAAAAAGGCAATTTTTTCATGTTTACTTTAAATATTTCAAGAGGCTTAATGTGTTTACATGTTCTTAAAACCTTCTGTAAAATATATCTACTAAAACATGTATGAAAGAAAGTGTCAAGTTCTACGCTACAAAAATCCTAAATTATTGATCCTCTAAAAGGAGTAGGATTCAAAGAGGGGGAAGCTCAACTCTCAATGTCTTGTTATTTCTCGTCTAATTGCCGAAACACTTCGGTTAGTGTAGTGCGATATTTTGAGAACATGCACAGATAATCTGCAAACTGGACAAGAGTATAAAGTGGACGCTTTGTTCTTCTAATTGTGTAGAGATTACTGTATTTGGAGTAGTTCCATTTTTAATTTTCTTGAAATATTACTAAAAAACTGTTATAGGGAGTAATTTGAAAAGTGTGGTTAATTCTAATGAATTTGTCAATCCGAGCATCTGTTTACACGAATGTGTTTTAAAACAGGATTTCTAACCAGTATTATAGTTTATTGGGGCTCCAAGCAAGTTATTTTAATTAGAGTTTGATTGAATCCCCCATTTTACCAACAAAATTGAATCTTGATGAAACGCAAGAACTAAAACAATAATGGAATAGTATAACCTATTAATGTTCCCGTTTGTTAAGTGTTAAATTAACAGTCTGTTTCATCAACCAGTTTCCCTTCAAAATTCTCAATTCAATTCTTGATCAATGTTTCATAAGTTCACTTGAGATCAATACGTAGCCCCAAGACCCCTTATAGCACTAATATTTCAAGGGTTGACTACTAAAAATAGTGTATAGAATAATAAAACCGACCCAGGAGAGGAATCTTGTGAGGTTTCCAGGTGTGAGCTCATGTGGAGGACTCCTTACAACTCTACAATAAAACACACCAACAAATATTTGTATCCAGAACTTTGTTTAAATTACTTCATTTTCACTTCCAAAGCTACAATAGTAATAATGACAGTGTATGTATGTATGTATGTACTAAAATACAAATAAACCTATTTAGCAGGGAATTTCTGTACAATATACAATTCTGTTTTTTCCTTTTTCTTTAGAAACTAGAATTTCATCAATTATTTACATCCTTATTTACAAAATATTTCACAAAGAATCAAATATTAATTCATATATATATATATATATATTTATTTTATATTACCAATAATATAACTGTGATAATATAATCGTAATAGTAAAAAAAATATTTTCTTAGCAATAATAAAACATTTGTGGTTTTGTTGGTAGTCAAACAAGCGGTTATGAAAAGTTTAAAATGCACACAATCCCAAAGCTTGCTTGTAAATAAACTGAAGAAAAGCTCACACTTGTATGTACACACAGACTAACAGACTAACAGACTAAAACATAGTGTAATGCACCGACTAAACAATAACAGATTGGAGAGAAAGAGGACTATCATATTTTAATATAAACTACCAATTATAATAATAATACAATTAATGTGCATACCTTACCCTTTTTACAGATTACTTTTTTTTTAATTTGTAAAAATTCGCTATCAATATTTTTTTAAATCACCAACCATACATGAACAATAAAAACTAATTACATCTTAAAACTGTATTTACACTATTTTGTCTATCATTATGTAGTTATATATACTCATTTGTTTTTTGTACAGTGTCTATATTTAGTGTAGTTATAATAGAATATGTATAATATATTTATGTACCTTCAAACACGTATGAAGAGGCATAACAAAAACAAAATGCCAGATTATGTTTGTATCGCCCCCGCAACCCCCCGATCCTAGGACACACCTTCCCGTTAAAACTAAAAAACACAATACAAAAAAGCTGCACATCAACGAACACTTGAAACATTAATGAAGTGTTAACTTAAAAAAATAGAATAATTCATTTTACATTCCACAGGCAAGTTTCAAGGTCATTGGTGAACATATTATTTTGAACTGTCAATAATAACTGAGATCATAGAAATACATTTACAGTTAGTTATATTTAACATAAAATAATAATTCTTTCCTTATCAAAACAGCTAATTAAATATAGTTTCACTTAAACAATGAGTATTGGGTGGTGCACTGGGTGTGGTCTGAACTATGGACATTTGCAAAAATTACTCCTCTTTGGAAATTGAACAGTTTGTTTGTCGTCTCCTGATCAAGGCCAATCGCAATAAAACTTGTCTGTGGAAGGTAAAACAAACAGAATCTTCCCCCCCCCCTTGAGATAATAACTATTTCAAGTGAATTCTCCCCATTTTACCACCATTTGCTTCTCTGTGCTGAGAGACTTTGTTTTGTTTTTCTTTAAGGTGAATTTTAAAATACTTTCAAGACACATAGGCAAACATGTCACATCTTCACACACAAACATTATAATTTTAACATTTCACAGCACTAGCACAGTTAAGACCTACTTTTAAAACTCGCACAAATACACAAAAAGCAATTTTTTTGTTGATTCCTCATTCTATTTGAATAAACAAATTGAAGTGTTAGATTTTTGTACCATCAACAATATCCAATATACACAACCGTTTAATTGCAACGTAGAGTGTCAACCTTATACTGGCCACGGACGAAGAAATAGTTTTCCCTCCAGTGAAAGAAAAACTTAATATAAATAAAGAAAAACAATAACGAGAAACAACAATTCTGTTTACTTTTTAACAAATATCCAAATGTTCGAGCACATGGATAGAATTATAAACAAATGTTAAATAAATTATTATAAAAATAATAACAAACACATAAATCACAATATCATAAAAAAAATGTAAACAGTAGATCATTATTTAAAGAAAAACAACTAAAATAATATTCATACTAACATGGTAGTATAATTCATATTTGAATGAGGTCAAATAATTTAAAAATTGAAGCTAACATAAACATTAAAGCTTCCTTGGTACAACCAAATATTAATTTTAGTGATATCAAAATAAAAGTGTCAAGCCTGTCAAGTTTAAAATAAATGTCAGGTCAACATTTTGTACAATTATCATAACTACAACTACCCATATTGTGTGAGATAGTGCAATCAACCCAAAATAAATAGTTTTGGTCAAATTAAAATGAATACATACATTCAACAAAGATTAAATGACCTTTGACAATGTTCAGAAAATTCTATGATGGCAAAGCAAGACAACATAAGTAACCAAACAATTGAAGAAAAGATGATAGTATGATTGGTATAACAAATGTTCAAATGACTCCCAAGCTTATATCAAAGTCGTCCATCTTGTTTACAAACATACCCCCGTCCTATACTTTGTGTTCTCTAAAATATTCCGGGATATTTTGGCCGTGTTTCCCACAATTCTATGTGTAACCATTCCTAGCTTTGAAATAATAATAAATTAAACCTCCATTACATTTTATTATGTCCCTGAGGACAAAACATGGCTAAACTATCAAAGTGATTTCATTGGGAATTCTAAAACATCAGAGAATATGGCTGAAAAAAGTGATGAATTATGAATACAAACAAATTAAGTGAAAAGGAGAGAATGAATGATTAGTAAGGAGCAAAGGGAGACCAAGACTACCCCAACCAGTCCACAGGCTGTAAACAGTTGATGACGGCGATTACAAATATAAAAAGCACCAGATAACTTATATTATTGCTGTAAATAGTCAAAATAATACAATTTTGTTCACATAAATAAATGGTGTCTTTATTAAACAAAAAATCTAAATATGGCAATTCAAGTATTGACCAAAGATTGTGTGACATGTGTTACAGTAAAATGTTTTATCTTGGTCAATATATTATATAGAAGGGAAATAAACGTGGACCACTGGTTGTATTTAATAAACATTTGAACTCAAAATGTGCGGTGGTTTGTGAGGATGGGTAGCCAGGTGTTTACTAGTTACACTACAGACACCCTGTTTGTTTGCATTTCAATAACATTTCCTCGCGAGAACGGGACGAGAACCAATTTAAAAGTAATTTTTAACTTTATTTTTATTTTCTAGATTTATAATTCTAGTCCAAACTTAAGTCTTCCCATTCATCCCAAAAAAATTGATAGTTTTAATTGAGTTAAATGTAGTAAATGTCAAAAATGAATATTCAGGAAAAAGGACAAAAGCTTTGATTGGGTTACAGTTGTAAACCAGATATATAAATTAAAGGAAATAAATCCGAGCCACTGCGTTGCATACAAATAATAAATAGAGATAGTGAAGAGGATGGTCATAGTTTATAGCCCGCCAGAGATTCATACACTTCACTCCCGTCTCGAGATGTGGACAGGACAAGGAACAAACGTTGTGTTAGGTCATGTGATGAGAATGGAGGACAGAGCAAAGGATCTAAAGGAGTGGACAGGAATGTAAGAGAATGTGCCAGATGACTCGCAGAGGTGGAAATGTCAAATGATGATGATGATGATGATGGTATTTAAAATGTATTATAATAACACATTGTGAGAGCAATTCACAAACTTTCAAACTCAAAAAATGAGTCTATTATTTTAATATCACTAACATTTGAGCTTCTAAACAGCAGCAAAACCTTTATTTTACATTCCAAATAAAGCAGAGTAGCTCTTTACCAAAAAGAAACCATAACTTTATCCAGTTTAAAAACCTCTGGACTGCTCCAATGCAAATGTTTATAGTTAACAGTGTTTTGAAGTTGGAGGTTGTGATTCGCTTAACAAATGTGATTTCAACTTTAGGTTATGTTTTAGCGAGAAAAATTGGCACCCATTTTATTTAGAATGGGCAGAGGGGGGAACAAAACTTACCTTTTATTATGTTAGTTAGACAATTAGTTAAAACAAGCAATGCCAGCTCAAATTTTGAGATTGTAATAAAACATACCAAAATGTTTGCCAGTTTATTGCCACCTGTCCACTCTCTCTATAAACAAATATGGTAAAATAAGGATTTTGCCGCACAAACTAAAGTGTACAAGTGTCAAAGTGTCAGACCATGAAACTATGATTGAGGTGAATAACATTCTCTGTTCTCAGATACTAATAGGAATTAGAATTATAATAACTCATTTCTGTTCTGAGACTAATAATAACTACATTAAAAAAATCACAGCTCATTGACCAAGGGCATACAAGGAAATGTATGTATCCAAAAACTCATTTCATAGTTTTTAAAATAATGGTTAAACTTCCAGGGAGCGAGATAAGGCTCTGATAGGTGCCGTGTGGCTCCAATCAATTTCAATCAATTTTATTGGCTGTTTGTTTTGCCAATGGCGACCTAAACCACTCCCTATTGAGAAACATTTTGTGACCAATGATGATGATTAGAATGATAGTAAACAATAAATTTGCACACCTGAAAATATATTACTGTACTTGTTATTAATATATATAAACTATTGATGAGTAAATAAAGCAAACAGCCACACTTAGTTTATTTCCAACAAAGGTAAATGTGTCAAACGGTGTTGACTGTATTGCGAACAGTCGCTCGACTCACAGCACATCCACAGGTTTGCTAGAACACAACATGGGTCATTTACCATCCCGGGATGGACGTCGTCTCTTATTTATTGCCCCGTCTGTCTCGGATGCTGGAACAAACAACATATTCATGGAATACAAGTCAAGTTCAAATATTTAATTAAATTGTTTAGTATTGAGTAAAAAGATTATATTGTGTAGGAGTGTGTAAAGATTTGAAGTGTCAGAATCATGTTTTCTTATCGCCAAAATGTCAACGATATATATATTACTTTACTTTGACACCATTTCTGAGGAAATTTACAATACTTCAACTCATTTGAAATAGTTCACTAAATATGCCATATGTAAACACATATATTTAGGGCTACTAAACACGATATTAACAGACCCGCCTCAGTGGCGTAGTCGGCCAATGTGCAAGTTTCTTGTGGAACTAGATTGCCGAGGACAGTGAGATCGAGGTGGGGTGGTTGTATACCTGCCCAGTCAGTTTTAACCATCAACTGACCAGAGGCGTAGTAAGACGTGTATTCACACGTTCACTATAAAACTAGGAAATGTGGTCACATAGCATCACAAGTTGTTCCCTACAGCCAGGTTGTGAGGAGATGACACAGCCATGGAAAGTATAGATTTACCCACTAGATAGTCAGCTGTTTTATGCATCATGGGTAAAAGTGTGTGATATGGTATAGTGTTGCAATTATCCTAGACAAATGTAAATGTACATTTGGAACACAGAAGATAAGAATAGTGTACTTTGTTAGTTTTCCCTCCAGCCGCACACACCTGCTGTGGTGAGCGCACTCCTTGTTTTGCGGCGAGTGTTCACCTCCGGCGAGGGAGTAACAGGTGGGGTTTGTCTTACTGACCGCCGCATGCCCACCTCTTTATGAGCGGCCATCTTTGTATTGGAGGGTGCTCGGTGGTTGCTGCGACTGCCGCTCCTGTTCACACACATAACACTAAGTTTTATTATAAACTTCCAGATTACACTTCCTAGCCCAGTACAGAGCGATCTGATAGGTGTTAGCGCAGTGAAGTTAGGTAAATTACTTTCTTCCCCTCAAACAGCTATAGTGGAAAACACTCAATTTGAGACCATGAGGCCAGGAGAGAGCAAATAAACACATCTGTCGTCACTCGGACTGTTTAATGTGTTGTCTCTCTGGGTAAAAATGTACAACATACATCAAAACTAACCTAAGCTGAGATCGCTTTGTACAGGTGTGTATAATATATTACTAGATGTATATTGTAACGTGAGACAGCGCGTGGGAGGGGAAGGACCAATCATAGTGCTCTGTACAGGTGTGTATAATATATTACTAGATGTATATTGTAACGTGAGACAGCGCGTGGGAGGGGAAGGACCAATCATATCGCTCTGTACCGGGTTAGGAAATGTTAACACGCGCAAGGGCAAGGCCTACACATCAGTCTGGAGGTAGATGGATACAATGTTGTGTTATCAGTTATTATTTGAGTAGGCCTGCTTGGAAGTAAAGGGGAGAAGGTTATATACTGGCAAGTTTTCACCTGTTATCTTGGTATTTGTACTGACCTGTTGTCGTCCTTATTATTGATCCGCCCTTTGGGGTGAGGGGATGCCCGGCCTTTCCCCACTATCTCGATGAGAGGCTCATCGTCCGAAGACTCCACATCCACCAGCACAATCGACGAGTTACCTAAGTCACCACACACCACGTCTTATTATACCAGTGTGCACACATTGAAAATAAACACATTTTAGGTTCATAAGCTCTGGAATAATTCAGCTTCACACTTCACACCCCAGCCTATGAATAAATGCACAGTTTGAAGAGGTTGGAAACAATTCTGTTTTATCAATCACAAAGAAACGATTCAGTTTCTTCCCAGTTCTCCACGCTTGGTATTCATGTATTTATGGCAATTAGGATTAAGGATTGCCGCACACAGTTTGGCCTGTCCCTACCCCTCCTAACAATTACCACAGTTTGGCCTGTCCCTACCCCTCCTAACAATTACCACACAGTTTGGCCTGTCCCTACCCCTCCTAACAAACACAATCTTACCGAAGCTGGGAGTAAGATGCTGTGTGCTGCGCTAAAAATAATGTACTACTTATATAACATAAAGCCAAGCATATACAGGGAGGGCTCATACACAAAATTGTGCAATTCTTCCAAGACAAGTGTATAAAGTAATCTTGGCCGAATATCCATCATTACATAGTTTCTTTTATTTAAAAAAAATATAAATCTTTTGATGAAGGCTCCCAACTCCCCTAAACATGCAGCTTTCCACATTTTTTTATTATCTTTTAATGTATTTATAACACAATAAGTTATTCAAATAATTTAAATATAACCGAGATCATTTGTAAAATGTGGGCTTTCCCTCTCCCAATGATTGGGGTCTGGATGTTTTGTATGATCTACAGTTAAGTCATGTGCAGAAATAAGCAGCAGGTTTAGAAAGTGCACATTAATTACCCCAAATAAATACATCACTTGCAAATAGTCGTTAATATGTTCTAATTACCTTTATTTCTTAGTTACAAGTAGAATAAAGGTTATCTAGTTTTTACAATAATACAGAAAAATACAAATTTACAAAAAATAAACACAAGTTTATTCAAGTTAACAAAATTGATGTCTTGTATTACAAATTAAGTTAAAAATATATTTTAAAAACTTGAAAGATTTAAAATTGAAAACCTTATTTGTTTACCATTATTATCTTTAACTTTTCCAATTTTGGTCATCTAGCTTTTACCATATTAAAATTTTGAAAGAGCAAATTATGAAAATACAAATTGCATCTGAATCGAACTACAGAAGAACAATAAGTTAGTAGAAGACATTTTAGGAAATATATTGATGGTTCAAAATAAATATATATTGTAATAAACTTATACTCTCAATGTTCACATTGTGAGTGATAGTTAATGTTATGTAAATTACAAAACAAAAACAAGATTGATAAAAATGACTACCTAGTTTTTTCCTCAGATAACTTGGGAATTTCTTCTACTGCCTGAGTAACTTTTTCCCTGTAAGCATTTGACTTGGCTAAGAGTAGAATCAGACTTCTTTCCAGTTAGGGAGGCGGCCATATTACCAGCTTCATGCAACACATGTTCATTGATTTCATCCACAGACTGTTTTAGTCCTTGTCTTTAGATCATCGAGGTTGTGCAAGTTTCACACCAATCATGTTTTCTACAGTCATTTCTTTGTTGACATATTGACAGAGTTCAGAGGCTTGTTCATGTGAAAGGGTCATAACAAGTTCTACAACTTTCCACAACTTCAGATACTGCCTGCTGTTCTTAGAACAGCTCTTCAAGCAAATGAGAAGAATTTAGTTGTTTCATCTTCATTGGATAGCATTCATCTCGGACCATTCTGACTACTGGATCTTCTCACGCTATGAGAATACTGTGTGCACAGCTACAACTTTGGTTAACAGATGTTTTAACCTTCCATCCATCTAGTGGCACAACATTCAAGATGAAACAATTCAGTTTTGCTGGAAATCTCCAGAGAACGCAAGATGCGATCAATATTCCACCCTGTTTCCTTTGCTCCAGCTCGACACTGCAGATACCAATATCCATGGTAAATCTTTAATTCAGGTCTTCAATCCCATGTTTTAATGCCTCTTCTTTGTCCTTTGCCCTGGCATGGCCAACAAGATCTGATCCCAGGTACTTTGTAAGAAAACAATGGGAGCCTTTGTCCCAAACTCTCCCTTGAATGCCCTGCTATTTATATTTCCATCAAAGCAAGTACCGAAGAATATCCTTCAAATGATCATCTGTTTTGCCAGATGTACATGCAGTGCTTGGCTACTTCACAATGTGGACAATGTCTTCAGTAGATAACAACATTCAGAGTCCAATAACACTGAATCTCCGAATCACAGAAATTGCAGGCTTCAACAAAGTCATGTTTGCAGAATCCTCTGTATAAGGGTCACTTGTACAACCACCAAGATAACAACTATTTGTTAATGATGTATCACAGTTATTAATATCAGCAATAGAACGGACAAAGCTTGTGAGAGTGTTCCAAGATTTCGGAATATATTTTACAAAAGGCACTATTAGTTCAACCCACTTGTACTGTGGGTACAATAGCCACTCTATTATATTATAAAAGAACCTTTAAGTTGCCCATTCATCTTGAATTAGATTTTATTCCCTGGAACAATAAGAGAACATTATTTATTTCCTTTGAACACATAATTAGAAAAATGTTAAATTTTGTACGTATACAATTACATACAGGGAATTTTAACAACGTAAGCCCTATCGAGCAATGGATAGTACCCATATAATTCAACAATGTTCCCTACCCGTGAGCGATACAAAATAATAAAAAACATGGTACATTACACTAAATAGCAACACTAAATAGCAACATTGACACTGACCTGTTTTACTTCCGTTTCCTTCTGCTTTACTGACTTGTTTAAAAAGAGGGACAAACGAATTTCCACGACAACCTAAACAATTACAGGAAAATATTGGAAAAATGAGAGCTTCTTTAACTTTTTCCAGGCCTGGAAGAAATAGTTTAAAATGTCAGGTTTTCCAGGACGCACAGGAACCCTGATATAGTCATAGTAATAATAGCCTTTTACTCACAATAAAACTATAACATCTATCAAGACCACAAAATGCATTATCTATACAATTGGTGTTTAATAAATAACCCATTACGTTTTACTCAATGAACTGAGGAGCTCACTAGTATTTAGAGATGGGTTGAGTCCTATATTTCCTAAATTATCTATTAAATTTACCTTTGAATCTCAAATTCAAATATTTAAAAATGTACAATTTCAGTCAAAGTCAAAATATATGAATGACTTTTAATGCTCTATGCTATTGACAAATACTATTTTCTTTGGCATGTCTATTACTTTATAAACAACATAGGGAACACCTTTTTAGTAAAATATATGGATACACTTGTCATTTTGTTATTCCAAATGTCTCAACTACCATATGAGTTGAGGTCCCGTCTCTAGTAAGAACAAATAAGAGGATCTAAACACAAATATCGGCTGGACTCACCTCGTCTCGGTTTGGCCAGTGCCCGGCGCGTCTCGGAGTCTTCACTCGGTCTCTTGCTCGAGCCCCCCACCCTCTTCACTGGTCCGTCCTCTAGGCCCATGCAAGCCTTGATCAGCTCAGCCGCGTTCTCCGAGCACTTCCTCTTTCCGGGCCGAGGAGTGGCGGAGTCCTCTGTCGTGGCACTTGACGCCACACTGCTTTCACTCTCCTGACGTTTACGCTTCCCGGACACCTTTGAAGTTGATGTGTTGGATGTAGGGCTCAGCTGCTTGACGGGCAGGCGTGGGCTCGACTTGGCCACACAAGGTGAGGACGAACTGTCTTCCTTGGAAATACCGTGAGGACTTGATCGAGGAGTTCTGGTCGCATCACTACCGCCCTTAACGTCAGGACTGTGTCCCAACCGCTGATTGGCTGATGAAGACCTTGTGCTCCTGGTGGTAAGCCCCCTCTTCATGTCCAGGTCTGGAGGAATCTCAATGAGCAACTGCTCCAGGAGGGACTTTCCCGCATGTGACTTGTTGGTGCTCACCCGCGAGAGGTACGGGTGTTCTCCATCCTGTGAACTCAGACCTTCCAAGTAGTGGCCGGTGCCAATGTCCCCCAGTTCTAACAGCATGTTAGACTCTTCAACCTCCGACCTGCCTTCGAGATCTTGCTTTCTCTTCCGTCGTCGGGAACGACTTGTCTCATCTCCTCCCCTCCTGCGAGAGTTTACAGGACTTTCAAACTCTACTTCCCCTTCCTCATCTCCCATAATCGAAGGAGAGGGAGTATCTTCCCGGTGTTTCTCTGGATTAGAGTAGGTGTAGAGGGGGGGTGTTATTCGAATTGGCTGAGGGTCTTCCATCATCGGCGACACCATGGATGTGGGCGCCAAGGCATGGGGATCAATGTCTGTAGCCGGTTCCTCCATACAGGGTTTCCTTGTGTCTGTCGATTGCTCCAAGTGTGTTGCTGGAGCGGTGTTTGTTACACCACACGCAGAAAAGGAAACAGAAGAGATCAAAGCATCCCTACTCGATGGTTGCTGAGAGCTCTGGAAAGAACTACCTGGAAATGCGGTAGAACACGAGGATAATGTGACTGCCGAGGGATTCTCACTGATAGTCTGTGTTTCTGTACATGTTTCACTTTCCCCTTCCCCCTTCATCTCACCACTCTCTTGACACTTGTCGAGGTGCCGCTTGTCCTCTGACTTCTGTACACTCTTAAGCTCGAGGTTCAAGCATTCAGGTTTCTCCACTGTAACTGTGGCAACAAGCGCAGGCTCCTGTTTCACCGCAGCTCTATCACCGGAACTAGAAGGCACTGACCCACACTCCGACTCCTTACAGTCCTCCTTGCGACAAGGGCTCTCTCCCTGGTTGGGACTCTTCTCCGATAGTGCGTCCATTGATTCAATTCCCGAGTCCTCTCCCTGGGTGTTGACCTGTTCACCGGCCACAGCCCCCTGCGCGGGACTGTCCCCCCCTGCGCCGGGCTGCCCCACTGCAGACACGACCGCATCACTCGGGACTGTCTGCAAATCACTCGCTTCCTTCTTTTCAGACAAACAGACTGTTTCGAGGCACACTTTATTGTTTGTGGGGGCAGGGTCAACTTCCAATAGCTTCTGTTTAACCTTGGCCTCGGTCACTTTCAAGGTCCCCACTGGGAGTGAAGTGGGCGGCAAAGCTTTGGAGAGCGCGGAAACAAGGCGATCCGATTTTTCCGTCGGGAGGACCGTTTGCACCCTTCCGACAGTGATTACATTCCGCAAGACTTTCTCAGACTTTTCTGACTTTTTTGAGAGAAGGTTTCTTTTCACGTCATGGTTGTACGATGTAGGTTGTTTTTTGACGCAGTTGTCAATGATGGACTTTTGGTGAGTGTAGTTGTCTACAATGTGAAGCTTGTCATGAGAGAGACTGTTGGCAGGCCCACTCCCAGCATTGTTTGACTTGTTTGATTTGTGAACAGAGTCACACTTTCTCTGGCCAGGAACGTGCAAAGAGCCATCACTTTTCCTAGAGGACTTTCCCAAGGAGCCATCCGATTTCTTGACTGAAGATATGGACCTTTTTTCTAGAGTGAGAGGATCGGTAGGGCGTTGCTTGGCCACAGGAGCGGCCTTGTACGGCTCTGCGGTGTGGCTGCGAGAGTCTACACACGCTGTTGGACGACACTTCATTTTTGTAGCAGATATTACTCGCTGAGAATCTGTTGGTAGGAACAAAACAATTAGTTTTATATTTTCACATATTTCCCATAGTTACAAGTTGAGATGCAAGGAACACTAAATGGTTTGTTTGCAAACAATTGTAGACAAATCTTGTTCAATGAAACATATAGGAGTCATATTCTATATTCAGAATTTGGTTTAGTGTTAAGTCGATCTTATCCGACACATCCTTAAAATATTCAGAATTTTTATGATTACCGAGTTATAATAATTTTAAAATATAATGTCATCTAACGCAGTTAAGACGTTTTATAGTAAATTACAAAAATAAATCAAGTTCCTTCCACAATGACAGCTATCTCATTGCCGAGGCTTAAAAATCAAACATATTCAAAGTATTGCGTATAATTCGATGTTAAAAATAATTACCCTATCAAAATAGATATAATCAACCATTATTCGCATATAGAATGCAAAGTTGATAATTTTGCAATTAAATAAAATAATTTTGTTTTATTTTGTGTGTGAAAGATTAAATTTTAATGCACTAGTAAAAAGTTAGTAAAAACATGTCTCCCTATTTTAAAATTGTTTTAATATAAGAAACTTAGAAGGTGTATTCCATGTGTTGTGATATTTGTTTTGGTTCAAGCGTATTAAGAAAACCACACAGGTATGAGTTGGAAAAGGGAGAAGTGTGTTTACAGTTTTTAATGGTAGGTCCCTACGGTACCATTTATAAACATACAGTTGCATAAGACACAAGTTAGATTATTAATATTATTCAACATCTTTGGATGTAGTTCCAGCCATGGATTGACAAATAAAGTCCTCTGATGTCCTTTTTTCAAGCCAACAATCCATCCTTAAAACATTTTAAAGAGTATTGTAATAAAATGATATATGTTATTGAAAAATAGGACATCACTTCTCAAATGGCTGATCCCAATATTCCCCCTTTTATCCATATCTAAAAATACGATAAGCTTAGAGAAAGTCAAAGTTTCAAAACAAATGATATTTTCCACATTGAGCTTAAAAGTCGATACAATGAATATACAAGGCTAAAATGTGAGAAAGCAATAGGTTTTCTAACAAACTGAGTCCGAGTACAGCTTCTCTGGTCATGTTACAGCCTTCAAACGGACCAACAGTGTCTCGTATTCCAGGCCGTGCTCCACTTTGAGAAACAACCACTACTATATGGAGAAATTAAAGTTTATCTCGACATATTTTAGGAACAGCAGATTAAAATATAAGTTTGCATTCATATATTTCTTTCCGATATAAAAACAAATCTCTTTTGATGTATTTTGGTAATAGGAAAGTTTTTTATTGGCGTATTCGTCATCATCATCCTCAACTGTATAGTCCTCTATCCTCCCACCATTCTTCCATTATTCTCTTTCTTGGACTCTCTTGAAGTCTTTTTCCTAAATACTTCATTCCAAACATCATCTTAGGCATCCTTCTATATCCTTTATTTGGGATAAAAAAAGTTTTATTGTAAAAATTTCAAAAACAGTGGCCTTTTTTGTGTTCTCTAAATTCCCACCGTAAACCAAATATTTTAATTAGATGAATAGAGCCCTAATTATATAGTTTTAGAAGTACTGCCATCGTCACTACTCTCAGACTATTACGGTAAATATGGACTTACAAGCAGAATGAATGGGGAACAAGGACACTTTCAAACTGATGGTCCGTAAACAGCGGATATAGGAGGGCCCTTCTGTAAACAATACACTCGACCACACCATTTCTAACTTTGCAATGATTATATTCTATTTCATGGTAGTCATTCTTTAAAATAACTACATTTTACAAACAGTTCCATCTGAAAGCTAGATCTACTTCTACATGTTCATACATCAGGTAGGTATCAGGATATTAGGAAAATGGTAGAGCACAAATAAAGGTAATAACACTAACACATATTTACACACACTCCGATATCTCAACGCTATTATAGCATCTTCCTCAGGAAGTAGTTATTAGACTAAACAGGATGTTTTGCTAGATATTATCAATGGCATTAGTATTATGGTGAATAAATATGTGTGTGTGTATCTTTACCACCCTGTCAAAGTTTATTGCTACATTAAATAAAAAGTGTGTATTCATGACTAGCAATGTAGGGAAATGATAGACTATGTAAATACATTAAATAAAGAGACACACTTTACCTGTGAAGACAAATTCTTTATCATCCAAACTGGTTCGTCTTATTATATCATCCGTGCTTGCCATGCCATTTTCCCCCGGATTGGGCTGACTCTTCTGCGATGTCCGAGCTTCTCCTTCGTTCGCTCTTCTACCCCCACTACCACTTAAATTCACCTTTACACTCCGATCAACACTTTTGTTCTTCTTTGGCAAACTCGATCCCCCCGGCGATTGATCCCGACTTGGAGGCTTTGAAAGTGCGCTCCCGTCACTTTTTACCGAGGGTCCACTACTACTCGACGCACTCTTACCTGCCCCAGTTTTCCACTTAACACTCGGGGCACCGCCCGTTTGTCCCTCCGCTAGCTGACTACCCGACATCAAGTTGTGTTCTCTTACGTTAGAATCATTGAAATTGTAAGTTGAAGCTTTCTTTCTGGAGTCTCTGCGCTTTGTCTTGCCTCCCCCCAAAGATATTTTACGTCCTATGTGTTCAAGCGATGGGTTAAGTTCGGGCCTTTTCGTCAAAATTGAATCATTTCTTTTGAAACTACTGTCGACCTGGCGCATAGTTGTAAAGTCAGAATCACTCGGAAACTTTTTCGAGGCACCAAGAGAAGAGAATTTGTTCTTCATCACTGAGGCCAGAGGGTCGGTCCCCTCCCGCACGCGAGATTTCAACGGAACATCGTCCACATCATGGTCCCGACGCTCCATTTTGAACTTTCTCACTTTTAACACATTATCACTTCCCACCGTCCTCTCGCTAGAAATTGAATAAGGAGACTGTTCTCTCTTAATTATTTCACTTTTTAATATCGATTTGGTCACTTTAGTCGTAGTGAGGGAAATGGACGCGGGCGCATAAGAACGGTCGCCGCCCGATGTCCCGATAACGGGTCTTTTGATCCTCATGATTGGCGTTGGCAAGGGTGAACTACTTCCCTCCCCTCCCCCACTTTCCCGGACTTTTGAAGATGAGCGGTTGAGTTTATTTGAAGAGGATGACGAACGTTTCCCGGTAAAGGGCCCACTAAACATGTCTTGGGTTTGCCACTTCTTGCCCTCCTTGCGAGAGCTCACCACCACCGCGGCGTTGCGGCCCCGCAGGGAGATGTGCAAGGGAGGCACTCTCGGTTCCTCCCCCACAGGACTGAAGAGCCGAGAGCTTGTCATCGAACCTCCACGGCCACTCTCTGCCTTCCTCGCGGGTGGAACGTTGATGAATGACACGTCCACTTTGTATGCAGGTGTTATAGGTTCGCTCTTCTCCAGCTTCAGCCGCAGCTTGATCTTCTCCCCGGGCACAGGGGGTACGGACTCTTGACTCACTTTAAGGCGGTGGTGTCTCGTCGAACTGGAGGCTTCACTCCCAGTAGACCTGACCGTCGCTTCAGAGTCCGACTGGTCCGTGGTGGTCGTTGTGTCGGCACGGCGAGACACTGTACTACTGATATCATCATCGTCATCTGAGAAGAGAGAATTGGAGCGATCATTGAAAGGAGAAGAGAAATAAAAAGGATCGTCCGCACCGCCAGGTGTCTCTGTGGGTGGTCTGCCAGCTAGACTCGGCCTCGCTCTCCGAACTGCTGTCGCTGGGCATGGGCTCCAGGTGGCCAGTCAGCGGGTTGATCAGGAACTGCCGTCTCTTGCCCGAGGAGGTTAAGGGTGGTGACGGAGGGGGAGTAGGGTTCTTGCTCTCCGAGGGTGGTGGATGACTAGTAGCTTGCTGCTGTTCTGAAGGGCTGGATACCGGAGGGGCCTGTGGCTGATACACCGGGTGGAAAACCCTCTGTGTCTGAGGAGGTTGCACCAGTCGAGGCCAGTTTCCTCCCTGTTGGATCGCCGGACGAACCATCATGCCAGGCTTGCTGGCTGTCTGAGCTCCAAACCTGGCAAACTCTCCAGGGTAGCTTGGTTTCACCTGTTGTGACGGGGTGGGTTGATGATGAAGCGAGGGTGAACCAATGAGCCCTGCAGTCTGCTGAGCGCTGGGCCTCTGGAACATCTGTAGTCTGACCTGCTGCTGCTGTTGCATCCTGGGGTACTGCGGAGGGTTCGATGGCTGGACCACCATAGCAGTAGTGGCACCACTGTTCTGCTGTGCAAAGGTTGGCTGCTGATGGACTATAGCGGGGTTTCCTCGGGCACCCATCAGGTTTACGTAGTTTCCCGATGATTTCTCAAGAGGATTCGGCCCCATCATTTGCCGTTGTGGCAGTACTGGTTGTTGCTGAAGCCTCATGGATGTTCCCACAACTGCGACAGAGATGCCCTGATTTGCCTGTGATATCTGGTGAAGATGGCGAGTGGCAGCAAATGCTGATACAACTTCAGGCTGTTGGCCAGTGTATAGTTTCGACTGGACAGCTGATGTTTGCTGCAGATGTAGCCTCTGGTGTGGGGTTGGGGCGACAGAGATCTGCGGAGGTGGAGGAGGACTCAAATTGGAATTCACACCGGGGTTAGAGTTTGCAACCGGCATCTGGTTGGTGGACACCGGAGCTGTTTGAGGATTGTGTTGTGCTACATTTATATCCAACATGGCCCCCTGTTGTTGTCGATGGTGGCTGGGTGATGCAGAGGTGGCCGGAGGAGAAACAGTAGGGCTGAAGTTAGGTATGTTGGGAAGTGAGGTGGACTGCAATGAGTGAGCTTTCGAGGGTTCGCAGAGTATTGGAGAGCTGGTAGGGGAGAGAGATGACGTCCGAACTCCCTCCACGGGAACGTCCGAGGCAAGTGCCCCACTGGGGAGAGTTCTGCGCCTCACAGGAGCTGGTTTCTTCACCTGTTGGGGCCTCATTCGAACAAGAGGCTTCTCTGGAGCCCCTAAGGGGGGAGGCATCTTGCTGGTCGTGGCCACGGGGGTCGAACCATCGTTCTGAAGAAGATTGACAAGCAGGGGACTGGACAGCGCCACAGCCGGCTGCCCCGCAGGATGTCTGACAGGTGTGGTGGGCTTGTAAGGCTGAGCAGACGAAGCTGGAGGCTGTTTTGAAGGCTGCATCGGTTGTAAGGCATTAGTGTTACCGCCAGGGTAGGGGGGAGGTGGGGGAGTGGCAAAGGAGTGTTGGTTCTCACGAGATTGGATGGCATGTGCCGCATGGGTCATGCTGGCGAAGGGGAAGGGACCATGATAGTTGTGGTGTGGGGTGGGGCTAGGACCTCCAGAAGGCAGAGCTGTTGATGGCTTGCTGGCACTTGGACTAGTCTTGTTCTGTGGAGGAAAAGGTGGTATGGGGTCTCCATCTGAAGGGGCAACTACATTGGGACTGCGGAACTGTGGTTGCTCCACCCTCCCGGTGGATAGGATGTTCTTCACAAGACTACTTGGTCCGGCCTCGTCACTAACAAGGGACCCCATTGGCCCAGAAGTGGAAGGGACAGCTGAGGTGCTGGGGCCATCCTCAGGTGCAGTCCGAAGTACAATTTCCCGGCTGTCACTGCCAAACTGACCGGCCAAGCGTAAAGATATAACCTAAAAATAACATCATTTTATAATAAACATTGTTTAAATTTTCAAACTATGTTGATTAGTTCTTCAGTAACAATATTTAGATAATGAAGTCAGTAAAATACTAGAAACACTTTGCATTTCCTCCCCAGTTTACTTAAAATAATATCTTTTAATATAAGCAAATAAAAACTTTGAAAACTAAAATGATAAGCATTATAGTGCAACCAAATTTTTTGTTTATTGAAAATTAACCAATTATGTAGATGTCTAGGCAAATTATAGCCAATAAGATTTGTAAATAGAGAAATGTATTGGCCCAAATATGGCGTGAAACCAGGGCTGTGGAGTCGGAGCCATAAGCAATTCTAGGTGGAGTCGCTAAAAATGTATTATAGCAATATCTGATTAATATATAATTTTTACTTTTTACTTTTTTTTGTTCTATAAGGCCAATATTTGTAATTTGGATTGACAAATATATTCAAGTTATAAAATCCCAATGTCAAAGAAGTTTCTCATGAAGTAACCTGTAGTGGATTCTTTTAATGCAATATATTTGTTACTACTAATTAATGTACTTTAGCCATTTCTGATGAAGTCATAGTCGGGCCATACCAAGTTTACAGCCATGTTGAATAGAGCAAGGAACCAGGGCAAGCACACTCGGGTCTAATAACAACCTCAAGGTGGAAACACTCGAGTGTAACTCAAGTGAGTCATCTTGATAATATGAACATCAACACAAACATTCAGGGGAGTTCATAAAACTGTCATATTTGAGACCATTTAAAATATTAGGGTCAGTTGTACTCATTTATAGCCAATATGGTACTCAGGGTGGGCTGGACCCTGAACCCTCGGGGATTTAGGGGGGAAGAAAGTAGCTTGTCAGGGTCAATCTTGATAGTTTTATCTATTTGTGACTCCCACCTGGTCCCCTTCCACCTGTACAGACAGAATGCCAAGCTGTGTGAGTGCCTGGTCCCCTTGTTGCGCCAACTGCCTCAGTCGGAGAGCAGCCTCGCGTGGGATTGTGATTGTTACACGCACAGAATTCCACGGTTCCACCTTCTGCACACGCAGGTTTTCCCCTTTGCCTGCAAAATACCGCCAGAATCAACCGTTGTTTAAAACAGGGTTATGAGCTTGGTTGGTTTCAAATATTACAACAAAATAAGATGTTAGTTATGCCAATTATTCATGTTTTTAAAATCATTATATATATATATATATTACCACACAAAGTACATAACTTGATAAATTAGGAGGATAATTCAATGCTATTTGTTGACCCAGGCCATAGGCTGGAAACAGTAGTGGATGTATTTGTTGATTTATTTAAATTTCCCAAGTTTCTCTCAATCTCAAGTACAAAAGTGATGAATAGCAACAAAATCAAATGAAATATTAAAAAAGTATCTGGTATAAAATAGGCAATGTCAGGATACAAGATTATTTGGTTCCAGAATGAAGATGGCCATGCCAACATGAGTGGCTGACTGAATTCTTCACGAGTTGTGTGTGTTAACGTGTCAAATCCACTCTGGCAAGACAGAACCACAGTGACCGGTTAGAAGTACCGCAGGCCGGGTGCAATATGGAGGAGAAAGAGACACAAGAAATTGTGCACAGCGTCGATAACTATTGGTTCAAGAAGAGCAGGGATACGCTATGGCTGGAATGGGGAGCAAGAGTCCCCAACTGACTATTCTCTATTGGACAGTGAAGCAAAGGCAGGCACATTGAACATCAAGGTCCTGCCAGGTGTCTCCGGATAGAGCACATAGACTATTATAGGCTGGAGGAGTCCTCAACTGACTATTCTCTATCGGACAGTGAAGCAAAGGCAGGCACATTGAACATCAAGGCCCTGCCAGGTGTCTCCAGATATATATTGTCTAGTCAAATGAACCAAAGGAGGGAAGATATGAAAAAGGAAGGATAATGGAGAAGGTTGAGGAGGTAAAGAAGTTGTAGAACCCAGATGGAGAGGATTGGTACAAAAGGAAGAAGAGAAGGAAATGGACAGAAAGATAGAAGAGGCCTTGAAAAGGCACTAGGAGTGGACAAACTCGGGGTGGAAATGATAGCAGCAGGAGAGGAGATTGGACAAAAGGTATTGTATTACCAATATAGAGAAAGGAAATAGGAAGAAGTGTGGAAATTATTGAGGCAAGACACTGATGTGACAATGCAAAAAAATTATGGAAAATAGAGGGAGGGAATCAAGAGACAGGAACAACATGGGTTCAGAGAGAAGAGTTTGGAAAGGACCTGGTAATGGCAAGTATGATAGTGTGGATAGAAAGAAAGTATGGAAAGTGATGGAGGAGACTGGAATAGAAATAGAGTCAAGCAGGGAAGTGCTCTCTCACCATTAGGCTACTATTTGTATCGGTGATGGAAATGATCATGAATAAAGTGGCAGGGAAGCTGGTGAGGAGAAAATGACTTGATGGTATAGTGGGGAAGAGGAAGAGGAAGGACAGGGATGGAATGAGGAGGTGAAACAGTGTGGAATGGAATGTAGTGGTGATGACAAGGCCTAGAAAGGTGATGGAACTGGATGGAATATGTTTGAAAGAAGCAAAGAGAATCAAGTATCTGGTAGTGTGATGAGACGAGGGCAGCAGGGAGAGGTTTTCTACAGGTGGGTAATTCAATGCTCCAGAATCTCTAATGTGTTCAGGAAAACTAATCTACACACTCATTTTCATACAAAGGGCCTTTACTATATTATGATTGTTATTTTAGTTATTTTTAAAAGTATTGTTAGAATGCGTTAAGTTTATAAAAATAACATGTGAAATAAACAGATTAGGCCTAGTTATCCTTTGATCAACTTTAATCAGCATTAAAGGATTATAATTTATTTTAATAAGCTAGCAAAAATAAAATACAAACTGATATTTTTAATAAAGACTAAAACAACCTGCTCAACAATTAAACATACATTGGAAATTGTGAACTCAATTATGTATAAGTATGTTTTATTATTATTTTCTTTTATATCCATTATCTATCTTCACATAGAAAACAAGAAATATATTTGAATCTTGCGATATATAGATTTCTGAGAATACATTCTATTTAAAACACAAACATATTTTCAACTACAATATATTCATTCCCATTTTATAAGGCAGGACTATATTAAATATTTTTACAATTACTTAGCAATAACACATTTAAAAAATAATCAACACTTAGTTAAGATCAATTTAATAACAAATAATGGATTAGGATTAGCAAGTCGTTATTTGATTATTAAAACTCGAGAGCCCTTACCAAGTGATCAGATTACCTGAATCGATTCTAAACAAACAGTCGATATACGATGCGTAGGTCGATAGAGATAAACAAACAGTTTTATCGCTGTCTGACTGTTGGCAGTATTTATTTGTCATGAAACCAAACAAAATGTATAACTTAAGGATCGTATGCAATAAATTGGGGTTCTTTGGATAGTAGTAGATAATTAAAACCAGTTGGGTAGTAAGAATTAACAATATCTTTATTTTAATCATCACTCGGGCGAGTAAACATAAGATACATCATGGTGTATCGTGTGTAATGTGTTCTTATTTCTGTTAAAGAAAAAGCCATGATTTGTTTTATTTATTTGTAATTCTAGTTTTGAAGAGTTTTAATGTGTTCATTAAAATATTTACCAGATTGCTCGTGAGCATGTGCCGAAACGGCCGAGTCCAAGTTTCCCCTACAGGAGGGAGGGTTGGGTTTTAATAATGATCTTATTCATGCTAATCTCTTTTGTCCGACAAAATAAATATTACAGATTAAGTTGTGCTTTTCAACTAAGTAATATGTTCTCCCCCACCATTATTTAACTAACCTTGAACCCACTGGCTGCCACGAACAATATCTAAAGAAGAAGATGGGGAGGAGACTGGAGAAGTTCGACTGGCTAGAGAAGGACATGGAGACTAAAGGAGTGGACTGGAGAAGTTCGACTGGCTAGAGAAGGAC
>CABFVX010004041.1:45676-73276 GCA_902151425.1 Timema shepardi | reverse complement strand
ATAAAGTAAGTTACTAACACAACATGCAATAATTCAATAATTATCTCAGATTTTTCCATATAAATATTCATTTGTAATGTACGCAGATCATAGTGGTATTAATTAAACATAAACAGAATATTTTAGCTGTCAATATTTTGTTGTCAAAGCTTCGTAATTGTCAAAGCCAGTTTTTTTTTGGAAGTTAAGTCAAGGCAAATACATTTTTTTAGGAGCCGAGTCAAAATTTCAGAGCTTTGCACATCTAGAGATAACAATATTTATGCGAAATTTCAAATACTTCCACACAATTGACTTCTTGGCCATCACGTTACCATAAATATATTATTATTATTATTATTATTATTATTATTATTATTATTATTATTAGCACCGCATCTTGTTTGTTTGTTTGTAAGGGTTTTATAGCACCGAATAAAAACGCGATGTTATAACTTTCAAAACNTTAGGCGTTAAACGAACAGACCAGTGGCAGTAGATTATTCTCTGCACTTTACTAACACAAAACAAATAACTAATTAGCAGCCCAAGATTGCAAACCTTGATTTGAAATTCTCCTAATACTAAAAGTCAACAAAAACCTGTCCTAAGGCCAACCAAATTTCCCTAAATCGATTCAAAGTTTTTTCTTTCGATCTTTCTGAAATCGCTAGAAAAAAGAATCGATATGTGAATCATATCAAAGCCTTTGAATCGATCCAAAAAATCGATTAATTGAGGTCAAATAATCGATTTTCAAAAAGATCGATCTTGGATCAAACATCCCTAGATTGAGATATCAGTGATCGGAGATACTCGCATACTCGCAATATTCGCATACTCACAATACTCGAGCTACGGAGCTATATTCCATTCACGCCTCTTTCGCACTTAGATAGATTGTGTTCATATATTTATATTATTAAATATTGAAAATAATCTAAATTATTTTCTTTCGCTTAAATAATAAAATTAATACTCAGTACAGTAGGGATGTGAAAAATTGCTCCTTTAGTGGAGCAGGAGCAATCTGTTACTGCTCCACCACTGAACCTGTTCCTTTTACCTGCTCCTTTTTGTCTCAGTTACAGTATTCGTACCTAACATTAGCCTAGTTATTAAGCACCACGTTTACTGCACATTCTGGCTGTACGCTTTTATGTCAATTACTCCAATGTGTTAAGGATGAAGATAGTTGATTCTAGAGGAAGTGCACCCACATTTGGAATGAGAGTTGAAAATGTTTAGGAAAAATTACCCTCAGAGCACCCAACCGGAATCGAACCTCAATCTGCCTGTAATCAGCAGTCCATTCTAGTGCGAGAGTGAACCCAGAGGCTGGCAAACCTTTTTGATATCGTGGACTTAATGGGTTTTAAAAAATATATTTGGTTAATTTGAAAAAAAGTAAAGCAAAAAAAAGTTCAATTTTACATTTCCCAATTAGTAAATAGCTATTAAGTCAATTTTTTCAAAAAAAATGTTTGTTTGCTAAATATTTTGTGGGCTAGATAAAATCAGTCAATCAGTAGATTTCTGACCCTTGCCTTAAGTCATTTGATCACCAAGTGGGTCCTTTCAATGTCACTCATCAACGTAACAATTTATTACATTACATACCGTGCTTGTATTGTGGAAATAGTGTTTTGTACTACGAAAACTTTCCCCTTCAAAACTCATTTGTGACTCCTCAAACCTTCTCTAAATTAGGCCTGTAATAGATAAATAAGGTTGCACCGGACCTGATCTCAGCGCTGTGACAAGAAAACAAAGCACTCACTTCCTTTCTACTGTACGACTGCTCCATAATATCTCCGGAGTATAAAGGAACAAGGTTGCCCCGGACCTGTTATAGCGCTGCCTGTGACAGAGACGAGGAGCAAGGTTGCTCTGTAACTGTTCCAGCGCTGCTTGTGACAGAGAGATGAGTAACAAGTTTACTCCGGACCTGTTACAGCGTGTATTTGATCCTTGGACCAGTGACACAAAGGAACAGCTCCTTTCGTCTGTCAGGAACAGGTTGTGAATGTGACGTCAGAGGAGCAGTGACAAAGGAGCAGGTTGTGATTTCACAACCCACCCATACAGTACAGTCGACATTAGGGATGGGCTGTGAAACCACAACCTGCTCCTCTGACGTCACATTCACAGCCTGTCCATGACAAACGAAAGGAGCTGATCCTTTTTGTTACTGGTCAGGTTAAAACTTAATACTGTATGTCCATTTGTTTCTCCGAGCCTCTACTGTTTTCTCTCGGTCAATGCTGCGTTGTTACAATATTGCACGGTAGATGGCACCACAAAACAGCTACGTATTAGAAGGGTTTATCAATGCTTGGCATTGCTCCTAGTCTCTCTACTCTCTGTCACAGGTAGCGCTAGAACAGATCCAGAGGAACCTTGCTCCTTGTCTCTCTCTCTCACACACAGACAGCACTGGAACAGGTCCAGAGGAACCTTGTTCCTCGTCTCTCTCTCACACACAGACAGCACTGTAACAGGTCCAGAGGAACCTTGCTCCTCGTTTCTCACACAGACAGCGCTGGAACAGGTCCAGAGGAACCTTGCTCCTCATCTCTCACACAGACAGCACTGGAACAAGTCCAGAGAGGAACCTTGTTCCTCACCTCTCTCTCTCACAGGCAGCACTGGAACAGATCCAGAGGAACCTTGTTCCTCGTCTCTCTCACACAGGCAGCGCTGGAACAGGTTCTGGAGTAACTTTGTTCCTTTATGCTCCGGAGATATTTTGGAGCAGTCGTACAGTAGAAAGGAAGTGGATACTTTGTGTTCTTGTCACAGCGCTGATATCAGGTCAGGTGCAACCTTATTTATCTATTACAGGCCTAATTTAGAGATAATTTGAGGAGTCACAAATAAATTTTGAAGAGGAAAGCTTTCGTAGTACAAAACACTATTTCCACAATACAAGCACAGTATGTAATGTATTCTCGTGATAAATTGTTACGTTGATGATGAACATTAAAGGGACCCACTCAGGGATCAAATGATTTAAGGCAAGGTTCAGAAATCTACGGCCCACCGACTTGCTTTATCCAGCCCACAAAATATTTAGAAAACAATTATGTTCAATAAATAGAATTACTAACTAATTGCCTCATGAAAAAATATAAAATTTAACTTTTTTTTTAATCGGCCCAACAATTTTTTTTCAAACCCATATGGCCCGTGATATAAGAAAATAGTTGCAGATTCTTAGTCTCTGGCGTTACTCTTGCAATAGATTGGGCTGCCGATGACGGGTATATTGGGGTTCGATCCCGGTTGGTTGTAACGAGGGTGGTTTTTCGTAAAAGTTTTCACTCTCATTTCATACAAATTTAGGTGCACTTCCTCTAAAATCAACCATCCTCATCCCTAACACATTAGCGTAATTAACGCATGTGCCTATAAACCGAACGGGCTGTAGACACGATGCTAAAAGATTAAGCTGGGAGTAGTTTTGTATATAGAGATTGTGACAAAAAGGAACAGGTCCAGTGGTGGAGCAATTTTTCTCATCTCTAGTCAGTGGGCAAACAATACAATCACAAATGATTCATTTCACTGAAATGAGCAGTTCATTTATGATCTATCTAGTTAAATCATTCACGACCAAACCAACCAATCAGTGTACATTCAACTTGCGGTCATAGACTAGTTTGCTACTTGTATATTATCTTTCCCCTCACATCACAGGCTACAAAGTTAGGTTTACCGTCAGGAGGAAATATATAAAGTTTATTTAAATGAAACTAAGGCTAGATGTATTATGTTGGAGATAGTACAATAAACATACTAGGCTTATATCATTTGAATTGGTTTTCAATTAGTACCATTTTTGTGGATATATAAACTTATTATTTTCAAAATAGCTTTGATTAGTTTAAAATCAAAACCTATATTTTGAAATCAAACTACGAAGCCCTTTGTTGCCTGTGGAGAATTTATTCGTATTAATATATATATATATTGTTTCAAAAATAATAATTCTTGTGTATCTAAAATGTTCTAGACACTAAAATATTGAATTAAAATATTCTTCCCTCTCTTTCTATTTCGTACTTTGTTTCTTAAGTATGACTATTTAGAGTGCAAAAGTGTGTAAAGTTAAGATGCAACCCAATTCTCAAAATAATTTTAAATTCCCCAAATAGGTATAAAACACAAGTAGGTGTCAAAATATCAGTTAAACAAGCCACCGCTAGGTTTTTCCCCTCAGTATCTAGCAAACTCCAAAATCGATCACCATGTTTTTGTCTTTCGCAGTTTTATAGATATAGTCTATGTAGTCGGGAAAATCTATTTATGTTTAAGAATTAAAATACCTACATTTTAATTTAATATATTAGTGATCTAACATTTAATATACAAAATATTAATTATTTTTGAAACCATAAAAATATTCCTGTGTTTTTATTACGTAGTATCATTCACCTTGACAGATAAAAAGTAACACGTCACAATATATTATTAAAATGTAAATATTTTTCGTCTGCTTCACCGATTGTCATTATCACACAAAAAAACCTACGTGTGTAAATTTGTGATTTGACGAATAATGGTGTGTCTAGTGTCGTGGCTTATGTGTAGATAAAAGATTGAAGTACATTTATGATGGTGATTTTATGACGTGGTGGCTTACTAAAACGCATAAATGGCGTATCAAACATTCAGACAGGAGTACATGCAGATGCCTGTAGTGACCAGGGCATACACTACAGCCTGTGTCATCACTACCCTTGCTGTTGTGAGTATAGCTACGTCATTGTTTGGTTGCTAATGATGTACTAATATTCTTCATAATAAATACACAAATTCAAATCAATATACATTTGATCTCTCACTTAATTATTAATATAGATAGGCGTGCATAGCTTAAGTTTGAATTTTGTGGTATGATGTTAAAATATACCTACCAGTTAAAAGTTACTGAATAAGGGGAGGAAGGGATAGGAGAAATTATCGCAGGATTTTTGTCACTTTCTTTTTCATCATCATCATCATCATCCTGTCAGGTCAGCTGTGAACGAAAGCTCTCCATCTCACCCAGTTCCTCCATCTCATTCCAGTCTCATCCACATCCATTATGTTCATGGTCGCTTACTCAGTTCCAGTTTGAGTGCTTTCCTAGGTATTCTTACTGTTTCCACCGTTTTTACCCGGTCAACCCGTTTTATCCCGGCCGTCTTGTTTGTATCTTGGGCTGCCCTGATACCATCTGGTTCTCTTATCTCTTCATTAAAAGCCCTACCTTTTATGTCTGCACTCTAGGTCTCATGTTTCGACAACACCGTCAAAGTAGGTGACCAGGTGGTCTAGGGGTAAGGTGTCAGACTTCTGTGCTGGCGGCCGGGGTTCAATCCTCGGTCCCGGCACAGATTTATCTGATTACCAAACCCTTCCTTCACCTCTGACAAGACATCTTGTGAATGTGGGGAATGCCAGGCCTCCACCGTGGTTCGGATCCCACGTTAAACTGTAAGTCCTCCATTTCATCTCACAATCACCCTACCATTACACATTAGCGTAAGTGCGTATAACCCGAACGGGTAGTAAGACGCGGTGCTAATAATAATAATAATAATAATAAACACCGTCCAACTTTATGCTCAACGCCGTATCAAAGTATTAGGTAAATACATTATACTTAACGTCAATCAAATCTCAATTGGGTAACTGAGGGTGGTTTATCCTAAATGGTTTCTCACTTTACCTTCACACAAATGTGGGTACATTTCCTAAGAATTCCCTCTTTCTCACTCATATACCCCTAGCATAGGCCTGGTATTTAGTTAATTAATGCCTGCATACCACCCGAGTGAGCACCAAGACAAGATGGAAACAAAGTAAAGTCAATGAACATTCAACGTTATCCGCTTCGTTGTAATATTTTGTGACTCGGCTAAAGCACAAAATGATCCTCAAGAGACCAAGTAATGTGAATATTTAGTAGGTATATTCCACGTGTAGATATATTCTCTAATTCTAACGGGTGATCTGGCCATGTATTTCCTGTCCAGGCCAGAAACCATCCGAAAACAACACGTATCGATACTTTTCCAATATTTATATTTTCACTTCAATACCGATAATACCTAAGTACGTTACTGGATACTTTTGTTTCGATACCAGCTACTCATATGAGTAACTTACCTAGACTTAAACCTCGGTTTCAGATCGGTATCGAGGAAACAATTGTGTTTTGATAGATTTTCAAGAAAGGAGCGGTGCGGTATGCTTTTCTCCGACTTGGAATGTTTCGAGACTTTGATGAGAAAAGCCAGTGTGTCTTCGAATTTTAAAATTGCATTCTCACATTTTGAGCCTGTAAACGCGATAGTATTTTGAGTTGTAATATATTCGTTAGCTGTATTTCTAGGTTAAATATGTTTTGAAATTGAATTAATTTTAATAAGCATACTTTAGTCTTCAGTTGTTTTTTAGTATTCCTGTGTACGCTCGACATATTTTTAAATAAGCAAACAACAAAAGTGAAACAATTGAAATCAGTCATTAGAAAGTAAACATAAGTACATTAGGTAAGTCCTACTGTGATTAAAAAATATATATTCTGAGGATTTTAAGATGATATTTAAAACATTCATAAAGTTAAGTTATACTAATACAGTTTAAAATATTTGTATTTTAGTTATTTTAAGGATGGATTGTTGACTTAAAAAAAGACTCACTTTGTCAATCCACAGCTTTAGTAATAGTACACATTCTCTGGAGAAACCAAGTAGTTCTTCCTTAACACGTGATAATATTCCTTTGTTTTGTAAGTTGGCGTGCCTGCATTGTGGTTCGTGTTGAGCAGTAACTTACCGATGGTTTGTTTTGTAAGTTGGCGTGCCTGCATTGTGGTTCGTGTTGAGCAGTAACTTACCGATGGTTTGTTTTGTAAGTTGGCGTGCCTGCATTGTGGTTCGTGTTGAGCAGTAACTTACCGATGGTTTGTTTTGTTTTGTTTCCAGCAACTGGAGCTGGTGTCCCCCTTTCAGCTGTACTTCAACCCCATCTTGATAATCAAACAATATCAGGTAAGCGTTGTCGGAGTGCAGCGAAATCATCACTATCTCTGGTAGCATACTCGCATAAAACAATCATATTGATGACTACACAAGTACCTGTATCATTGGTCGCACAGTCCAAGGTGTCACTCTCGCACTAAACTGCCGATGATTGGGAGAGCACGGCTTGATCCTGGTTGGATGTACCAAGGTGGTTTTCCTTAAATGGTTTCCCCACTCTCTCCATGCAAATGCAAGTACACTGCTTTCAAATTCAACCTTCCTCATTCTTAACCTATTGGAATACTTAGTACACTCATAAGTGTAAACCTTAACGGGTAGCGCGACACAGTGCTAAAAGAACATCTCTTTGCTTCCCAGGTTTCAAACAAAACACCCTCCTCTAATATCTTGATAAGTTTTATTAAAACTTAATAGTCAATATTACAAGGTGACCTGGCGGTCCAGGGGTAAGGTGTCAGACTTCTGTGCTGGCGGCCGGGGTTCAATCCTCGGTCCCGGCACAGATTTATCTGATTACCAAACCCTTCCTTCACCTCTGACAAGACATCTTGTGAATGTGGGGAATGCCAGGCCTCCACCGTGGTTCGGATTCCACGTTAAACTGTAGGTCCTTCATTTCATCTCACAATCACCCTACCATCACACATTAGCGTAAGTGCGTATAACCCGGACGGGTAGTAAGACGCGTTGCTAATAATAATAATAGTTAATATTCTATATGCGTTCAATCTCGGTGGTTTTGGGGTAGAGTGCTCACCTCGGGTCCCGATGTCCGTGGGTTCTTCACCTTTTGAGATATAATAACCCGTAGCACAACCTCATTCGGAGGGGCAATAAAGCCGTCAATCCCTTGACGATTGTGGCAAGTGCGAGAAACTTGTAAGGTATGAGAAAATACCTTTCCCGGCAAAATTGGTAGGCCCTTTCGTTCTAGCTCATAGAAATTCTCGTGTGCCGATATAATCAGTCGGTTCAGAAAGTGCACGTTAAATACCTCAAGTAAATAAAATAAATAAAAATTAGTAATTAAAATAAGTAAATAATATTTTAAAACTAATTTAATTTTATGTTCCATTACTAATTCCACTACATCATCAGCCCAAATACGAGCTATATCGACTGAGCGGCTGCCGTTTGTTAACCAAGATAGTGCTAACTTCTGCAGATAGAGTGTGTCACGTGGTCATCACAACGAACCCTTTGGCCACTAAGCTGGCCTCGGTTTTCTAGACTGGAGCCGCTACTTCTTTACGCAAGTAGCTCTCGTTTCTCCTCGAGAATCTGAGTTGACCTCGTTCCAAACTCAGAAAAACTGTAAGTGTCGGGAATTGAACCTGTGACCTCTGTACACGTAGCCCCAGGATGTCTGACCACTTGACCACAGGGGTTGAGCTATGAATGTACAAAGACACCTGTTCGAGTAACATATGCTAATAAAATACTTGTTATGTGCCCAGTTATGGAGGTTGGTGACAACGTTCCTGTTTTTTGGAACCGTAGGATTCAATTTCCTTTTCAACATGATCTTCACGTATCGCTACTGCCGCATGTTGGAGGAGGGGTCGTTCAGAGGCCACACTGCGGACTTTGTGATGATGTTCATCTTCGGAGGAATATGTATGATTGTATCCTTTATGTACAACTTTGTATATTGTACCAGTTTTCTAGTGCTTTTACAGATTTATTTATGAACTTTACTGTTCCTCCCATCTTTTCCTCGGTATTCTTTCCTTTTTCATCCTCACTACATGTCCATACCATCTCAGTCTTGCTTCCTCTACTATCTTCTGCACTCCAACATCCTCATTACATGACCATACCATCTCAGTCTTGCTTCCTCTACTATCTCATGTACTCCAACATCCTCATTACATGTCCATACCATCTCAGTCTTGCTTCCTCTACTATATCATGTACTCCAACATCCTCACTACATGTCCATACCATCTCAGTCTTGCTTCCTCTACTATCTCATGTCCTCCTGGTCTCTCTTACACACCTGTAGAAGGTTTATCCAGGACAAGGGCATTTTATTCATCTTATTCAACTAAGCCTATATAGTTTCACTCAAGTTAAATTATTTTAATTTGTTGCAATCACAGCCTCACAATCACTTGGTAGTTTTCCCTTAAGAGTGTCCTTAGCTCTTTTTTTTTATAAAGCTACATTTCTGTTTCCTTTGGTTGGTCCATTCCTAAAAAGAACCAATGCACCGGGTCGTCAATAAGGACACACAAACACTTCTCTGTGATCCTGCTTTCAAACCGTCATCCATTACACCCAATGTCCTTTCATCAAATAAATCACACGAAAGCAGATTAAATCATCGACAACACATTTATTCACAATTTTAAAATTAAAACTTGAAGCCACTCATAGTCGGGATGGATCCATAGTAATTCCAAGGCCAAGAATGGGATTGTAAGACGAGATAACGGCAAATTTACACGTGAGAGGAGAAGATTGGAAGAAAACAAAAGAGGAAGATGGAGACATTTCACGAAACCGGTCCATCCACAGGTCAGGAACATTTGATGACGGTTCCGACTAAGATCAATGAACGAACACAAATAAATTGTGCAATCAAGAACTGATGGTTCATTGCTCTGTGCCCTTCAGATGCAATAATAATTGTGTTTTTATGCAAAGTAGCGTACACCATGTTTGATGCGCACAATACACCAGCGGCTGTTCACACATCACACGTGGTAAATTGCCTGAGATATAAACAGGAATAAGTCGGATAGTGCAAAGTAGTGTACACTATGTTTGATGCGCACAATATACCAGCGGCTGTTCACACATCACACGTGGTAAATTGCCTGAGATATAAACAGGAATAAGTATGGATAGTGCAAAGCCATATCCACACGTTCACTGACAATGGAGAGCGGAATCTGCCCGAGTGTCGCACGGATGTACATTGATCCATGATGCTTTGCGACACTAACTAGAAACAGCTGATTACCGACGTGTTATATTTCCTACCGGATAAACAGCTCTATCACGATGGGTGTTTTATAATTATTGTATTTTGTAGGGAACCAGACCTAAATGCACCTCCCATTTAACGAGGTGTTCCAAATAATTTCAAAACTGTAGACTTAGTCTGCTAGTATCTCTGTTGACTGAAGTAGTCCATGTTAAAGGAACGATAAAGCCTGTACGATACGATAAACCATTTATCTGCCTTAACAAACTCTCAGATTTTTGCTTTTTTTGTTAATCTTTTGTTTTTAGGTCAAGCCTTCACCATTATGTTGGTGTACGTGTGGTCTCGCAGAAACCCTTTCGTCAGAATGAATTTTTTCGGACTTCTTAATTTCCATGTGAGTAACTGATACGAGGTATGTTAGTTAGGAACGCCTCTGCAAACATATGTGATATATACTTTTTTATGTATTTATTTACACACATGGTGAACATCTCAGAAAATTATATTAGTAACACTATAAAAATAAAAAAACAATTATTTGTAATTCCAAGTTAGATTAAAATCCAATTACATTAATATTTTAAAATTTGTATACAACTATATTGTATATTAACAGTAAGTTTACTCCATTAGGATAAAATATAATATTTAATTAGCGGTATTCATTATATTTAGGCTATTTCTTTCTAGAAAATGTTGAATAGTTTTTATTGCAATGACTGCAACATATTGACCTACATATTCCGTTCACGATAGGTTTCTACCTGGATGACAGTTCGAAAATCATATGTTTAGGTTTTGGGTCGCCAACACTTGTAAAACATCACGGTTTTTTTTTTACGAATGTTAAGTTTTTAAATCATATGTTATATTTTACATTTAAAATAACACAAACTTAAGTTTTCTCAAACTATTTCATTTTTTTAAATAATTCCTTTTCATCCAACTCAAAACACTATCTCAAACATAATTAAAAGTACCTATTTTTCGTTTTGGAACGTTAATTGACTGTGTGTAATATAGTGCAGACATTAATACCTTTTAATACAGGCGTTGTATTTACTTGGAAAGGGGGAAAATATTTGTTTACAGTCGTGTTCAACCACATGGTTTAAATTCGTCGGTCGCCATTTTGAAGCTATGTTCATTAGAAGTTTTGATGAAAGTGGTGTGAATATTAATTTTTTTAAGTGGAGTAGAACAATAAATAAACTTTGTGTCCAACCTTAAATAAATATATAAATAATGTCATCCAAAGTGACAGATGTCATCTGTTGGCGTAGGAATATTTATAGTAACTTTTTTAGCTGTCATCTAAGTAAACTGAGGTCGTGAATGTACTATACTTTGTCTACCCTGAAAGGTAACATTCTTACCTTGACTCGTTACAACATACACCACAGTGGAACCAGGTGAGGTAATCTTGCTACCGTGAGTACGAGTGTGGAAAATGTAGCTCAGACCTCATTGTTTAGCTGAGAACACGGGGAATTGTTCTCTTTGAGTGTTAAGTTTTGCGCCATCTTATTGTTTTTAACGGTGGGACATGATATAGGTCCAAGAATGTATGTCTTGATGATCTTAGAAACGCTTGGTTGGCCCCGGGCCGAGCTCTTATCAGTAAACTGTCTCTCGAGGAGTCGATAAAAACTCACAGATCTTTGTTGATTTCCTTCATTGTGTGTACCAGTGCGGTACAGGAGGGGGATGAATGGCGTCCACCCATCACGATAGGAATGTACTGAACCATCGAGTAGTTACTTAATGTCATATTATAAATAACTTCCAGACTTTGGAAAGGTTGATAAATTTGGTATAATTAATTAAAATGTGTCATTAAATATTACTATTTTGAATTGTATCATGTGTGTCGTTTTCCTGCCAAGCGGGTGGTGCAAACGCTGATCTTAGTAATTATTTTTTATAAGGTTGGAGGCATTGGGAGTTAGTTTATGGAACCAAGGGCGACCTGAAAGGTTTGTGGACCACTGGTATTGGTCCTGATAATGTAGCCGGTGTGTTTCTCTCTGTAGGCGCCGTACTTGCCCTGGGTGCTCCTGGGATTCTCCGTGTTGCTCGGTAACGCCATCTGGGTGGACCTCATCGGGATGGCTGTGGGGCACATCTATTACTTCATCGAGGACGTGTTCCCGAACCAAAGAGGAGGCTTCAAGCTGCTTCACACGCCACAAATACTGTGAGCTCCTTCCATTGACACCCTCTCTCTGCTTCGACATGTGTGAAGGGGAAGGGGGGGGGGTATACAGAGGGGGAAATACGAAATTAAAACAAATAATAGCAACTAGAAATGAAAGTATTTTGGTAGAACTTTAAGAGCATTGATTATAATATAATATCAGTGTTAAATATCTGCTCTACAGCAGACCTGCCTGCCGTTAGTGTCACCTTCAACCACCAAGCGCTGTAGCCGATATGTGAGCCTGAGAGAGATATGTATTCCTTGTAATTGATGTCATTGGGAGAAATTAATCGTGTGACATCTCGGTTGCAAATATCTTTGGCAATGTCAATTATTATTATTAGCACCGCGTCTTACTACCCGTTCGGGTTATACGCACTTACGCTAATGTGTAATGGTAGGGTGATTGCGAGATGAAATGAAGGACCTACAGTTTAACGTGGAATCCGAACCACGGTGGAGGCCTGGCATTCCCCACATTCACAAGATGTCTTGTCAGAGGTGAAGGAAGGGTTTGGTAATCAGATAAATCTTTGCCGGGACCGAGGATTAAACCCCGGCCGCCAGCACAGAAGTTTGACACCTTACCTCCTAGACCGCCAGGTCACCAGCAATGTCAAGCTCGCATCTCTATTCATATCACAGTTTTAATGTTGGCGATTTGTTGTTCTAGCAAAACGTTGTTTGACGGCCAGCCGCATGACCCCGACTACACCCCCCTTCCCGAGGACCGGCCGGGTGGGTTCGACTGGGGGGAGCGACCCCCGGACCAACAGTGATAATGTCCGCTGCCCCCCTAGATGTAATGTTTGCCATGATAATCTACCTGTGGAGAGAAAAGCCGACCATCTACGACTGTTAATGGCTTGCCACCATTATAAACATATATTTGTATATGCGGCCAATACTAGTAAAAACTTTGTACTGTTATGATTTTGTCATTGTATTTTAATTTAATTAATTATCCAATAAAATGGCCAAGTTTTAATAAGCTAATTTTAACATACAAATAAAATATGAAATCAAGTAAAATAAAACACTTTTTAAAACCAGACTTAATTTCCGTAAATTTGAAAATGACACTTGGACATGGATGGGAATTGATCCTGGAATCTTTGATTCAGTGTAGGAATGCTCGGCCACCAGCGGTGAGACGTCAACATTCTAACAATGGACTCGCTGTGTTCATCAATTTTGTAATTTACTTTTAAGTTAATAAAATGATAAAGGAAAACTATTCTAACACTTGTTTATTATAAATAATGTACCTATGCAGATCTGTGGAAATGAAATATTGTTTCAAACATATTCTGGCTCGGTACCAACGAAAGATCACCAACTCTCCGTCACGTGTGTTTGGTCTCTTTATGATTCATATTGTGTGAGTTTCATTATAATTATTAAATATTATTATGGAAAATATAATCTATTTATAATTGGTAGGGGTGACCTGGCGGTCTAGGGGTAAGGTGTCAGACTTCTATCCTGGCGGCCGGGGTTCAATCCTCGGTCCCGGCACAGATTTATCTGATTACCAAACCCTTCCTTCACCTCTGACAAGACATCTTGTGAATGTGGGGAATGCCAGGCCTCCACCGTGGTTCGGATCCCACGTTAAACTGTAGGTCCTCCATTTCATCTCACAATCACCCTACCATTACACATTAGCGTAAGAGCGTATAACCCGAACGGGTAGTAAGACGTGGTACTAATAATAATAATAATATAAATGGTATGTCAACAATGGGCTCGCGCGAGACCACTACAGCTCACCACTGAGCTCTTTATGCTCGGGCTCGTTGTACTAACGGCAATATGAAACAGATCCCAACGATAGTTCATAGTTGCTGATGATTTCCACATGTCCATCACAGACTCTGTCTTAAACTATGAGCTAAGAATGAAGGATCCCCAAAACTTAAATATTGTTTCCATCTTCTAAACTTCGCTGTTCATGGACATTGTAGAGTTAATTTGTTTTATATGACAGCAGGGTGTCTACCATCCGGGAAAATAAGGGAAAACGGGAATAAGCCAGGAATTTGAAGTGAACGGGAATAAGTCGGGAATTTGATAAATCACAACAAAAATCCGGGAAAATGATATTTTACTCAAAATATGAAATACAATAAGCAGTAAATTATGTCATTTTTTTGTTTGTAGCTGTGTAATATTTTTTAATTCCTAGTAAACAATTTTAATTCAAATTTAAAACTTATTATTATTATTATTAAAAAGATTAATAGAAAAACAAAGGTGGAGGGAGGGGGCGGCGAGTTAGAAGGATGTGACATACTTTTTTAGTCGGGGAATTTTAGGAAATAATCAGGGGAAATTAGGGAAAAGGTCGGGGATTTTATTTGTCAAGTTTAGTAGACACCATGGACAGGAAATCAGGATGGGATTGTTCACCAAGACTGCTGCCGAGAACTAGAGAGGGGAGAGATGTTGAAAGGGTAGTAACATCCATTAGTGTTGGCATCTGTCTTGATCTTCTCTCTCATCGAGGAAAACCATCAAACAAAAAACCCCCCAGAGCTTTGCAAATGTGGGTATAAAAAAAGAGGCACTTGGCTGTTGTTTTTTAATTTAACATACAAAAAAAAGGTCAAACATGTTACATTACAGGCATTTAAGTCACTTTGAAGAACTTCAAGTTGATTGTGTAACTACGACTGGATATAATGAGATTATAGTTTCACATTTATAAATAGTGAACTGCAACAAGCCGCTCAGTTCAACTCTCTCCATTGGCTAATTAATATACTACCAAATAAATACGATGGAATTATATTAAATAGGAGTAAGCACATTAACACACACGTCAATAGTTCAATGACACACGGCATCTTCTTCAGGAAGTAGTAATAAGACTAAACAGGAAGTTAGCTTCAGTGATGACAACTTATTGTTAGTCTTGTTACTACTTCCTGAAGAAGATGCCGTGTGTCATTGAAATATTGAAGTGTGTGTAAATATATGTTAGTGATTTTTACTTTTATTTGTGCTCCATCATTTTCCTACAATTCTATCATATTTATTTAATTATATATATATTTTTTTGATGCACTTTTATTTCATACAAAATATCTTCATAACCTAAGTACACAAATTACAATGTTTTTATACAGACTAGCGCGGCCTTCAGCACTTTATATCGACTCCACAATCTATAGGAGCGTGTGTGACGCAACAAAATGACGAGCTCAAGGCCTAAATCTCTTTCATTTCGACTCCAACGAAAACCTCAGCAGCTTCAAAACATTTGGGAGGATAAAGAAAATTTCGACAAATCCTGAATATATTTGTAATATCTCATCGGATAGGATATATTTCAATATATAATTCTTTTTGTATTTTAACACCGACTAGTGATTATTAAATGATATCTATAACGTAAGCAGATATATATATTCACACATGTCAGCATAGTTAATATATTGTGCTTGAATTTTTACTCTAAACCTTTCTCTTTACCAGGCTGCACTTAAATGGATAATTTAAAAAATTAAAAGTAGTGTTATGTGACGACAAAATAAAACTTTATCTTCAGATTTGACCGTGCTCCGCATCTGTGGCCTTCACACTCTCCTGATTATTTAAATTATTAAACAACTAAGTGTTAGATGATGAATACTATGATACAAAAGAATGTTTTTTCACTAGAACAGTCCTCATAACACCACGGTCGCCAGCAACACGGTAATGTCGTCAGGTTTACCACCTGCAAACAAAGAAACAATAAAAGTTTTTATTTTGGATCCAATGTCAGGAACAAACCTACGTTAAGGTAATCAACCCGCGAGACCGTGCTGTCGGTGATGGGAAGGTTGGGGTTTGAATCACAGCTGAACGTATTGGGAGTGGTTGTCCTCAATGATTTCCTGCTTCCCCTCCACGCGAATGTGGGTACATTTACTCTTAGTGGGGGTGTGTGAGTGAAGCTGTTTTGAAAATAATTCTGTGACTTCAACAATTACGAAGCTTCGCGAATAGAATTATTGACAGCTAAAATAATCCATTCATGTTCAATTATTGCTGTTTTTAGTTGTTGCATGCGTTACATATTCGTGTTCATATGAAATAATCTGAAGTCTTGAATTTCATGTTGAAATAACAGTATTTATTAGATTAGAACATATCAAAAACAATTGTACTACTAAAAAAATCCAAGTGATTTTAGTGCAAAGATTTCCATAAATAGACACAATCATAAAACAACCAACCAAAAATACTCAAACTCAGATTTGGCTCCGAGCCTCTTACTTTCACCCTCTTCATCCTTGACCTATCAGTGCGGGGGAGGTAGAAATAACCAAGACCCGGTTGATTGAATGCTACGTCACAAGTATCCCTCGACGTTCTTACAAGTTGACAACTGACTTGATGTATGAACATACGCAAGTTTCCAGCGAGCCTATATTTCAAATTCTTCGAGAAGCACGTGGGCTAGTCCCATATCACATCTTTCTTTGTGTTTTGTATGTTTTTAATGTGTCTATTAATTTGGAAAATAGATATTTCCTAAAATTCAAAACAAAGTTTAACTGAAAGTGTGAAGAAGTGAAGAGAGAAGTGTGTTAGTTCCTAAGCATCCTTCCAGGTTGGCCTCCTTCACTGTCACTTACTTTACATCACTGTACAGTGTTTCCACACCTTCGTACTGTACAGAGAAGTAGCAGTAGTAACTTTTCTAGCCGTCTGTTTGGGGGGTGTGTGAATGTAAGAGAGACAAGGATAGAATGTTAGCTGCCACAAGGAGAGACAGGATTAGGAGTGAAGTTATCCGGGAAAGAGGGAGTACATGAGATGGGAGGAGCAGATAATAGAGGAAGATGGAGGCATTTTACTAAAGTGGTTGGTTGGAAACAGTTGATGACGTATTGTTTTCACTTTGTAACCTTTGAACTGTGTGTTTGCATTACATTTCGTGAGTTGTATTTGATTCCACCAGTGACTGGCTACAATTTTAATATGCCGTCGTATTTAAACATTTCACATGGTGCTGGATGACATGTTCACGTGTGTATATTTCACAAATCCACGGGTTCGTTGTGAGCAGCAAAACATTATACACTCCGCTACTGAAACTGTCAGAAAGATGGGGCATAGTCGGTGTTTACTTAGAATCAGCAGATGTACAGCTTTGACAGCTGGCGTTTCCTCCATGACAAAGTGCACCATCCTTTCTTTAGAGGAACATTGGTGCATTTTCTTTAAATTCATCTCTTATCTTAGATTAGATAGATTAAAAATAAGATTTACAAGTCGTAATGGCTAACGTTTGAGCCAGCTTTTCTTCAGGTAAATGCTGATGCATTTTTAAAGACAAATATAGAGGATAATGTGTACAGATCGAGTAACTAAGTAAAAAGTTCAAGTAATTCTACAAATTATGTTTACAAAGTGACATAATAGAAGGCAAGTGTAACCCTGTTACAACACTTAGAAGAAAAAGAGATGGTTTGATTCACCACTCCGGCCCCATTTGACCTCGTCTCGGCCAAGCTCCACAAACACGTCCCAGCACTATCAACATCGAACTGACTCGAGAGGCCTGGCTTCATTTCTTTGCCGCACCCAAGAAAGAGGATGATGTGCGCATCACCGACAGCGTTGAAAGACTACAAGAATATTGTTGAGTGCGCTGTTTGAAATAAGTGTGGACCCCTCTCCCCCTCCTTTGCTCCGCGCCTTGAGAACACATGGCTTCACCTTGTCTGGTATAAATACGACATTGTTCTGTAATGCCGATACACATTACTCAGCGATCACAGGGTGAGATACATTGTTGTAAGAATAGGTTTTTGTCGATGCTATCAAAATTCTGTTTGGCTTTAATTATTCAAAATTACTGTTCAGATTTTCACATTTAAAGATTTATTAATTTACTGTACCTGGTCTCCTGTAAATTGCTCGCAGGTCATGGATATGATGTATATTTTTGCACGGCTTGACCGGACGGTTTATTTAACACCACTTTGTGAACTATTGAGGGAACTCTTTTCATTTATTAAATTTATCTTTTGCTTCTTCCGCTTCACGGATGGTCTTATAACTTGGGAGCGCCGCCATCTTAGGTCCTTTATTCACTCTCGCGGAGTTATACTTTGCTCTGCCGATTATGTATTTTCAAATGGTTATATCTCTTGTTGTTTATTGGAAGTTAATTTATTAGTGTTACTATTTGCAAGATTATATGACGTTGGTTAACTGTAGGGCCGCAAGCCGGCAGGTTTGCTCACTAATATGGACTTTATATTTAACGTAAACGCAGCCAGTTGTGGCATCTATTTCTAAATTGAATTCTTGTTGTTTGTATTCCGCCCAATTACGGCCAGAGAGATATGTTGTTAAGAACTCTTTGTTCATTGTTTGGAACCGCTAGTGGTGGCGTGTAATTGCCTTTAACAGAACTAGTACTTTTGGCATTACTTTCCCAGGATGTGTACGGAGGTCAATCTAACTTCTGGTTGTAAGATTTATTTTATTATTATTATTAATTAGCACCGTGTCTTACTACTCGTTCGGGTTATACGCTTTACGTACTAATTACTCTAACGGGTTAAGGATTGGGGAGGTTTAATTAGACGAAGTGAACCCGCATTTGCGTGGAGGGAGAGTGGAAAACCATTTTAGAAAATAAAAAAACCAGTTCAACCGACCGAGATTCGAACCTCGATCTCCTCGTCTCCTCAGCAGTCGAGCTCAACACGACTATCGCGTTAGCCAACTACGCCACCGAGGCGGGTAAGATTTATTTTAAGTCGCCGTTTAAGAACATGAGAAGGAGACCGACATGTTCCATAAATTATGGTTCAGTGATTGTTGTTTTCAGTTCCTGCGCCTAACGCTAATCTTGTCCCACTCACTCTTAGAGCTCGTCTTGTGACCAACCTGTCTATTATTATTGGGCAGGTTACAAAAGGTTGAAGGGAAAAGAAACCAGAAAAACTGCAAATGAAAATGATGAATGACCTTCTAAACAAGGACGGACAATCAGGTTTTAAGATATAAAAGAGGAAAATGCTCTAAGCACAAGCCGGAGGACTTGTTTGGACAAGGCAACGGACCTGTCGAAAGACAGAACACCTAGTAATAGTATAAATTTTAACTCACCCTGCTCTTCCTAGATTAAAGAGTTAAAGATATCACACAGAGACGAGACGTACCCAAAGTGTCGATGCCATTGTCTCGAGCGTTTTTGGCAAAGGGTGACATGAAGGTGCTGTCGAAGGCGAGACTGCGAGCCATCAGGGCAATGGCGTTGGCGACACCTTGCAGTTTGACGGGGTCTCTCTCCCCCTCCACTTTACACAACTCGGACAACAGCAAGTGGTCCGGGACGTTGTCGAAGACTCCGTCAGTCGCTAGTAGGATGACATCGCCATCTTCTACCGTGAAGTTAGACGTGTCAGCGCTCTCGGGTCTAGCAACAAACAGCAGTTATATCATCGCACTGACAGCGGACTGGAGAGGTTTGCATCTGTCGGATGTGATGGATGTGTTTTATCTAAATAACTTGTACCTTGTATTCCTCAGGTAAATGCTGGTATCTCTAGTAATTTAAACACTGATACATCCCAATGCTCTACTCCAAATAACTATTCAATAACCAGTCTTTAACATGAAGTTTCAATATTCATCAACTATAATGCTAAGAGATTCCTCGACCCCCTCCGTAGTTTCCTGGTTAGAGCTCCTGGCTACAGAGTTGGAGGTCCTGGGTTCTATTATCGGCACTTACAGCGAGGTCAAACTCAAGTCTCGCGAGGACAACTGAGAAGATACTCGAATAAAGACGAAGCAGCTCTGGCCTGGAAATCTGGAGGGACATGACACCCTCTATCCACAAATGTTGGCACTCTCTTCACCAACAAATGGCGGCCGCTCGATTTCGGGCTTTTGCAATAAAGTTTTTTTTTGTTTTTATAAATTATATTTGGAAGAAGGTAAGTTGCAGGAATGGTGGATAGAAAAATGTAAAAGTTTTTTTTTTAAATTCTTTACTATTAAATTTTATTCAAATCCTGACCGAATCACATCCTTCCTTTCTAATGTAAGTACAGGTAAGTGTTAATATGATTATGTTTTGTTACCTGTCACTGAGGACCAGTCCTGAGTGCCCCGGAGGGGGCAGTGACAGCTGGAAGGGGGTGTTGAAGTAGTGCTGTTGTTCCTCAGACCGGTGTACCACTTCACCCTTGCGCACCAGCACAAACCCACTGTCCCCTATGTTTGCAGCATAGGCAGTGCGCGTTTCTGGGTTTAGCACCATGACACTAAGCAGTACTGCTGCCTGAAAGGTACACAATTGTGTTAGAGAGGCACCATGACACAAGCAGTACTGCTGCCTGAAAGGTACACAATCGTGTTAGAGAGGCCGATACACCGAGTGCCTCAGCAATATGAACAGTGCCCCGCTGGTCGAGTCTGAGCGCACAAATCACTCGCTGCACCAGAAACACTGATGGCGTGTAATGTTATGGACCGAAGGTCACATTACAAATAATGTTTGTTTAAAAATCCGGGCAATGTCCCCAAAGAGTTAGGTCAGAGTGCTTGTATTAGCCCTAAGATATTTTTCTCACCCAAAATAGGTTGCTTGCTCTCTAGAAGTTCGTAATAACTCCGAGCTAGGAGCCCCGCCGGTTCCGTGGGCACGAACCTGCCGCACAGTACCAAGCGCTCGCAGGTGCGCATCAGAAAGTTGGAGAACACTCCTGGGTCGATGCCGTAGTTTCGCCACCCTCCGACTCCGTCAGCCACACCTGCAGGCGGTACAAGTTCAGATTACAAGACAATGTTTAGAAGTTACAGCTAATAAAGAGTTCACACTTTATCTCAGTGAGTAGCGAGTCTGGGTAGTAAGTTGAGGGTCTCAGGTTTGATTCTGGGCATGGCTTAAAACTGTCTGTTCAATGAAATGTGGGTTTTTCCTTTCACGGTGATAGATTAACAGTCGGTGGCTGGATGTTTCTAGATTTAAGTTAGTTTACAAAATAAAATAAGCGATAATAGCTAAATAATGGTAGGCCTATATACTGATTAATAATTACAAAAAATAGTATAATACTACAAATAATGATAATAATGATGTTAATAATACATTAGTTGCGACGGTAAACTGGTCTTTAGTTTTCTACCGTAGTACAATATTTCCCAGAACCGAATGACATATTTCCACAAGAAAATGAACCAATGAAGTCAATAACCATTTACAATGGATGTAGGGCCTAGGCCTAACTATTAGGGTCATGAGGAGTAATTTGACTCTTTGGAGGAAGGTTAAAAACACTGAAACACACGTTTTAGTCATAATAGGCCTAATTAATGTTATTAATTACAATCTAGGCCAATATTAACCTAAAAAGGGACGTAGCACAAGAACCTATCGCCTCTAGAATGAATGTAGGTACCAAAAGTATCCATACAAATGTGGTGGTCTTTGTACATTACCAATAACTTCAGAAGACTTGTATCTTGCTGTGAACCACGCATCATCACCAAATTGTCCTCTTTTCAACTTTGCATTAGCCAGTTCTTTAGGAAATCCACACACTGCAGATACGATACGAGATTCATTTCTCCTGTTTAGATTAGGATCAACACAATTTGAGTAGTTAGACAATCCATTCCATAAGGCACGCGACAATAGTCTACCAGTCCAAACAATGGACTGCATCATAATATTAACTTAACTTTAACACATAACACTTAAGTCATTTTGATAATATTGAACACCCGTCTTAAACAACCTTTGGTGAAGAGGACTTCTAGAATCAAGTTTTCGTAATAACATACATTTACACTTTGTAAACTTTGTGACCAACCATAGAAAATGTAAAGTTACCAAACAAACGAATTAATTTTTATCATACTTTTTATTCTTCTACTACTTAATCTTCCAATAATTAAGCTTGCATTTGTCAAAGGGACCACCAGCCTTCTCCTTCAGCTCAGTTGGTCATTCATTGCTCCCACCTCTCTCAATCGCCAAATATTTTGCATCCCTTTCCTCTTGAGTACTTCCTGCACGCCATCTTTCCACCTATTCCTCGGTCTTCCTCTTGGACTATCACCTTCCAACTCCCATGCCCAACACTGCACAGCAACTCTTTCTCCTTCCATCCTCTCAACATGTCCTAGCCATATCAACTGGGCAGCCTCTATCTTCTTCAATGCCGGTATCACTCCTAATTCCTGTCGGATATTTTCATTTACAATTCTTTCTCTCTTCGTCTTTCCCACCATGCCTAGTAGAGATCTCATCTCCACCGCCTGACATGGTAGTTAGATTTTATGTTTGGTCCAAATTGACTTGTAATACTATTAAATACATAAGCAATTTGTTAAAAAGAATCTTCCTTACAATGGCGCACCTAGAAGTTTATTTTGGAGGTGGAGGAAAGGGCGTCTAAATCTAATTTTTCTAGAGGTGATACACTATAAAATCTTACTATATCTTTAGCCAATAATAAAAGTTAGTATACGTATGGTCCCCCTAATGGGGGTGCTATCAAATTATAGGGAGTGAGTCCAACCCCCCGAACCTCTCGTTACACGCCCTTGGGTGGGGTATGCAATCAAGAGTATTGTCAGCAGCAGCTTCAATTGGAAGGCGTGTTGTATAAACATGGATTTTGTGAGTAGCGAATGGCATAGCAGTTGTTTCGAGGATAATTATGATGAATCAATAAACAAATAAGTTAGAAGCGCTAGCACGAAAAGGAGATGTCTGCAATCCACAGCTAGAAACCAGTCTGGTCACCCGGTTTAAATAGGAGGGGTTTTAAGCCCTCGGGTCGGGGCTGACTTTGAAGATCGTAAGCTGGGAGGTCACGCTGTTTGTCACGGGGCCACGTGGGCTAAGTCGTCGGGTTCACCAAGTACCAATCGTGGGTGCCACTTGAACCCAGGGAACCAGGTTTGACGACCGTGCTGTAGCCACCTAGCTGTCAGTCAGGCCAAGGTAAACCTCATAACATCTCGTCCCGTCACTCATTTCTCTATATTCACTAAGCTCTTCATTTTAACTTCACTTTTAACATCAAATTAGTATTAGAATAGTGGTATTAATAAACCTTTAGCTCAGATAATGTCAATCACGAACCCACACAAGTATCTATATAATCCCCCTCCCTTATCCTCGGCCAAAGACATCCTGAAAGATCTCCAGGCACACACACTTTGAACACGCAGAAGAGGGGGAGGTGACTGTATATAATTTATACCCTTTTCTCCAAAATTAAGTTCTGGCTATAGCCCCATAAACCCCTAGAGCGAAAAAAAGAAATGAAATGACTTCATAAGCAATTTGGAGTTATCTTTATTATTTAAATAATTATTAAGTGCTGTAAATTACTTCCTTTTTCAGGTTGTGGTGGGATGATATAATAAAAACCGATCAAACTTAATAAATTTATAGATACAGTAATGTTGTCCATGAAAAGGTTGTTAAAAATGTATATAAAAAAATCTGTTTTATTTCGACTTCTATAGTTAAATTAATAAGACAAGCTCTTTACAAATGAAATAATTATCTGTTCAAAAATTAAATAAGGCCGTATTAAATAAAATTTTATATTAATATGACCTTGCATACAAGATATTATTTGGTACTTTTTCCAATTGCGAAATTTAGGGGTTCTCTGAATATGCATAGTGCTACACTTGCTTAATACAAAGTCATAAGCCAGCCTATTCATTCTAATTATTTAAATTATTTATATTATAACTCTATTTAATTTGAGGTCTAAAGGGATGCAAATGCCCCATTTGACCCTTGTTGGGTGTGTCACACTTCCCCTATAACCTCATACAATATATCACCATTCATAACCATAAACAAGGGCGTAAAAAGCTAATTTTTCAAGAGGGGTCCACCGGAAAAGTACTATACCTTTAGCCTATGATGGTAAATCAAATTCCAGAGTGTGTCCGGCTTTTTTACGCCCTTTCCTTGCGAATATAATATTGTTGATATGTGTAGGATTTACATTATTATAACCCGTTACAGTGAGCACTTGGTCATGATAATTAAATTTGGTTTACATGTGACAGGGACGTCAGGGTTTGAATCCTAATCGGGTGTGCTGGGGTTAGATTTCCCTAAATGGTTTCCCTCTAATCCTCCCACACAAATGTGGGTATATTTCCTATACATTCTACCTCTAGCACTATTACAATAATAGCGTAATTAGTAACCTACTCACACGTATTACCGAATAAATAGTGAAACGAGGGGAAATAAAGAAAATAAAAACATAAATCACCTATTTAGGTGTATTGTATGGAATAGAGACCGTTGGCAGTTTCTTTAGTAATATTGTCTTCAAGCGTATATCCAAGTATATATTTTTTTAATATTTGACTTATTTTTATGTAAATAACACTAATATTAAGGATATTAGCAACATTTGATTTTACCACTGATGCATTTTTAACACAAACTTTCACGTGATAGTTAGCAATGCCGTTAAAGTTTTGTGTATGATTTCAAACTTTTAATAGTTACAAAATAATGTTTTTAGTATGTATGTGTGTTTAAAGAATGGGTGTGATAAGGGGAGTAAGCCTGCCTACATAAGCTACAGCCTCCATATCTGAGAATTGTTATTTGATCTAAGCTGCTCTTTCCTCTTGTTATTTCATCAAGTAAGATCGTATAGGTGACAGCAAAAATATTTACCTTATTTCTTTGACCCCACTTATACTCAGCTCATTCCTAGAAACGTTCTTTGTTTTTCAATACCATTTTAATGTATATAGTATAACTATTTCACAGCACCCCCTAACCAGCCAATGAGGAAATTGATCAACCTTTCAACAGTGCTGCGACTACTTGGTGTTGCCCTCAGTGGAAAAAATTGGAACTGCTTTACCCTCGCTCCTCCCCGTTGTAAGCCAAACTGAAACCCATACCCTGCCAGATATTCTCTTTTGACTAGTAGTTAATAAAAGATCGGATTAACATAATTAAGTTCAAAACTTTTGGACTTGAACTAAAAAAATAATTAATGGTCCATTCAATTGACACACATTAAATAATGTTAATTGTTTGATACGTCAAACAAGGAGGGTTAAGTGGTGTTTGTTATAGAATTGTTAGCTTTTTATAAATAATCAGTTGGTTTATAAAGTGGAAATTAAATGTCTCGAATAAAACAATCGAACAAAATATAATATTAAGAAAATAATTACTTTAACATTACGCTCGATGCATGTCTAGGGTGACCATAATAGCTTAAGCCAAAAGTGGAACACCTACCCCCTCACCACCACAAAAAAGGTCAAAGAATTGTTTCTAGAATTTTAGTTGAGAACACATGAATAGTATGATTGGAATGGACATTATTTTATAGTCATACAATGAAAGCGTATATAATTAATAATTGTGGCAAAACATAGCCTAGTCACTGGAGTGTTATAGTTAGATTTTAATAAAAGAATTGGTTTTTACATTTTGCTATTAAAAATCGAGCTAAATTAAATCAATTTTCTAGAAAAAAAATCATGACGAGATTCTGTTTCCCCAAAAATGGGACAATCCCGTTTAATCGGGACGTATGGACACCCTACTGATATGTTACGTCATTGTAGATCAGGTCGTTTGAATAAAATGAGCCTGTATTAACGTAGAAAGAGGATTTAATACCCTACTTCATTCGGATTAGAGTTTAACACTTATCTTACTATCAAAAATGATTAATATTTTGTAGCCTCAGAAGAAAGTAATATGGTTAGCAGCTACATAGTTTTAATATAAAGATTTAATTATTCTTATTTATACAATACTACTTGGGAAGCTAAATTATAATTCATTTATTGTAAATTTGATACAATACCTCACTATTTTCAAATACTTTTAGTTTTATGCACTTGATAAACGTTTGCGCACCAAATTAATGAAACAAACTATTAGACTAAATTGAGCGTCGCGTTCATCGAAATGGCGTGTAAGGTACCTGTTACTTCAGTTATAATAGAATACTTTAGTGTAATCTGTGAGAGCGCTTAGGCTAGGCTTCACCAATGCTGCCAACAGTTAATTATAGACTTGTTTTTTTTTAAAGAATTAGCATAATATTTAACTTATTTTTTTCTAGTAGAATGTTATATAACTTTATTAAAAAAATAGTATTGTCTTTTTGGTGCTCATTACGTTATTTTATAAAGCAGTATTGTGTAAATCGAAAACCTGTAGGCAAATAAATAATTTAATAATTCTAAGAACGAAATTCGAACCTTTGCATGAGAGAGTAATGAAATCTGTGTGAAGGAGGGAAAATGAATTAGTTGGTAATTGAATAGCGATTTCGAATTATCTGAAAATATTAATCGGTAATTTTAATATATACTCAACTTAATCAATTTTTCCTCCCCCGGCTTAGTATTATTATACTGATGAGTATTTGTTTCTTTTTTCCAGATATGGCTGATCCATCAATCCAAACATTTTGCTGCCACCAACCAAATAATCCAGACACGGTTGTCAATATTATGAAAGAATTCAATTCAGAAGCTTACAACACCGTCTGCTTAGTATCATCTTCTATTGGAATTGTCGGGGCAGTATATCAGGTTGAGTGTATCTTATAGGCGATAATTACCACTCTCAAAAGTTACCATATATATGTAAACATGCACATAAATTGTAAATAAAGTTGAAGAAAATCAACTATCAGACAGAGAACTGTCTTATGATAGCTGTGGAGGTGTGGGTAAACTACTTGAGATTGTGTTACACATCTCATTCATGATATTCAGGGAGTTCTAACAATACAGGACTCAGACCATGAATTTATCTTTGGTAAGAATCCACTTGCAGGTGCTTTACAGATCAACGAGACAAAACAAAAAAAAAACCATGGGAATAATACACATAAAGGGCGGGATTCTCGAATGTATGAAAGATCTAAAAGTTTTTACTACATAGTCACATTAAAACGAAAGCAAACTATGAATGGGGACAAAAATAAAATTGTAAAAAAAAAAATTAGGTTCACAAGTTAGGCTGATTTAAAGAAAACTCACCTTTATCACAGAAGAATGTAAATTATTTAGGCCTAAAAGAAATGATTACCATGGGATCAAAACTAATTTATTAAAAAAAACAATATTAACTAGACTTTTCGGTACTAGATTCATTTTTCATTATTCTTAAAATATTTTTTTGTAAATACTGTCTGGTAAACTCAATGGGAAGACCTAGACACAGATAGGAGGATACCAATAGAATAGACATGAAATAGTATTTACTGAGGTGGACTGGATAGAACTAGCTCACGATAGAGATAGGGTGTAATGAGGTGGACTGGATATAACTAGCTCAAGATAGAGATAGGGTGTAATGAGGGGGACTGGATAGAACTAGCTCAAGATAGAGATAGGGTGTAATGAGGTGGACTGGATAGAACTAGCTCAAGATAGAGATAGGGTGTAATGAG
>CABFVX010004041.1:0-27873 GCA_902151425.1 Timema shepardi | reverse complement strand
CCCTTCTGTTCACCCGCACGCAACAGTGCATTGTCAAACAAATATTACAGCATGTGTGACACTGCGACAAGGTTACTATTTTATTTCACCGGAGAACAATATTAGAAAAGAATATCTCTCTATGAGGAAAACCTCTTTTCGCTTTATGAGGTAATTGTATTATATTTGTAAGAAGGTCCAGGAGAGACACACAAAAGGGATGAACACAACATGGATGTTACAATTAAAAGGACTCGGGTCACACTTTACATTGTTGCACTCTTCATTTTGATATCTTTCGACCCAATGTTTAATAAATTGATAAGATCTAGTAAGAAATTTCAAATTCCATATTCTAGGTACACATGTTCGTGTACAGGGACTGCTAGTTTTAGAACGTCAAGACGTCTTGCGTGCGGTAGATATCACGCAATGCTCACGAGAAACAGACAAACTCTGCATTTTATTAATATAAGTTCTACCGGATTTGAAAAAGTATATTTTAATTCTATTCAAATGTAAGTTAGAAATTTCCTGATTGGGAGGGGAAACCCCCAGGATCTAACGCATATTTTTTGTATCCATGCTTGTTTCCAGTACCTACTGATACTAATGAGGAATTAAACTGATAAGACAGTATATTTTGAACATTATTTAATTCCTTAACGACAGAAATTATTCTACATAAGGAAAAAAAACTTGATTGTGAATACATTATAATTATGCTAAGGCTGATTGTTTGGATAATAAAACAGTCGTGAACATTGTTGGCCTCAGAGAATGAGGGTCATCACACAATCACACAATCCCCCGATGTTTCATCTCTTCCAACATCTCTTCCCCAATCGTGGCTGGAATCTTGGTCACACGGACTCCAACTTTCTCAATCCCGATATAATGGCCCCCGCGTGACCCATCCTCCGCCCGGAGGGAGCGGTGACCCCACAAATGTAAGCCACCACAGGCTTGAAATTTCCACCGCAATTTTTCTCTTTTATATATTCGGCCGCTTCCTCTTCGGCAGAACCTCCTATTTCACCGATCAAAACAATCCCTTTAGTTTCTTTGTGGTTAAAGAAAATATCCAAGGTGTCTATAAAGTTTGTCCCATTGAACGGGTCTCCGCCGATACCAAAACACAGCGACTGCCCCAGTCCTTGCTTGGTCGTCTGGTCGACAGCTTCGTAAGTGAGAGTCCCCGACCTTGACACTACCCCGATGCTACCTCTCTTGTGCACGTGACCAGGCATGATGCCCAGTTTGCACTGTTCCGGTGCTATCACGCCGGGACAGTTGGGGCCCACCAGGCGAGTCTTGTCCTGACAATTCAAGCAGTGTTTTATCTTCACCATGTCGTGCTGCGGAATGCCCTCTGTTATCACCACGACCAGCGGGATCTCCGCCTCTATAGCCTCGACAATGGCGGCCGCGGCGAACGGAGCAGGGACGTATATCACTGTTGCTTGAGGTTTGAGCTCCTCTTTCGCTTCCCTCACAGTGTTGAAAACTGGTAGACCAAGATGCGTTGTTCCGCCCTTCTTTGGAGTCACACCTCCAACGAGCTTGGTTCCATACTCGAGGGTCTCTTTGCAGTGATACGTGGCGGTGTTCCCCGTGAAACCTTGGACTATTACTCTCGTTCCACAATCCACTATTAGGTTGTTTAAAGTTGACGAGTATTTGAAACGAATAGTTTGTGATTTTATACATGATTGCCTCAGGGCTAGAAGCACAGCTCGCGTAAACATATTTATTTAGAAACAGTTCAGTTATAACGCATTGTTGTAAATTACGTTTTTAAAATATGTCTTATCCACAGATAAAGAAGGTATATAATGACTTCTGCATCTAGACTAGACATACGATAAATTAGAGCGCAATGGCGAACGAGCAGTGAACTAATAGACATAAATCAAGTATTTTTTAAAATTAGATAACAATTATTTATTATGGCCTTGTCTTTCTTTCTTGACATCTCCAGTTGAGTATTCTTTTGACACATGGCTATAATTTTCATTTTAACCTGCTAGTCGAGTGATCTTTAGTTTTAAGCTATTATTATTATCACCATACGTTTAGAAATTAAATAGGATAATTATTATAGCCATTTATAGATAAGGAGTTTAATTAAGATAATTGGCTTCATCTCCTATTTTTGTTTAGTATTAGAAGTAGCCTAATAGAACGAGATGGAAGTAGAAGATAACAGAAAGTTAGTAGAAAGAGATGGGGTAAGCAGATAACAGAAAGTCTGCAAATGATAGGAGAAGAATGGAAGCAATTAAAGGAGGAAGACTGGTGGAAAGATAGAGGAAGATGGAGGTATCTTACTAAATTGATTCATTCACAGTCTGGAAAAAGCTTATGATGATGATGATTATGATGTTACTTTTAAATGTTTATAATTGAATAGAGCTTATTTCTGTCTGTAAAGTGTACCTTGCTAATTTTGTAATATCTTGATGGTTAATAGTATGCTATTTTTAACAAACCCAGCCTGTTATATTTTAACTATACCTCAAATGTGATTTATTAATATTTAATAATAGGCCTACATTTAAGAACCCCAAAATCAACATTTTTAAAAATTATTTATTTGTAATATGTGATAAATGGTATACATTGTTTTATCGAGGGGCCGTGGAAGTTGAATTCGGTGGCTCTATATAAGACATATAATATGCCAATGTACTTCATCTAGTACACAGTTTTAGGAATTTTAGTTTTATGTTTGATTTGAGCGTTTGATTAATACACTACTCAAAATGTCACCCTGCAGAACTCAAACATGAACCCCATTATGTATCGTTGGTGGCTCGTGTATAGGCACTGCGGAACTGCAGCACCCCCTATTTCCACTTGATATTATCGATAACATTTAATATAATGTGTCATTTTTTATTTAATTCTTTATTTATTTTTGTAGTACAATATATATTCCTTAAGCTTAATGTCAGTGCTTCAGTAGCCATCCCCCAGTTTATGAAAAAGATATAAACATTTTGTATGGAACTATGCGCTTCACAGTGCCAGAGACGTGGTGTTTGACTCTTGTGCGCATGCGCACATAGAATGGAGGTGAGGAGGAAGGCGGGACTGTCAGGTAGAGAGAGCACTGTTACTCTCGCAGTGGTGTGAAGACGGAAGTAAGTTTTTTGTACTCGGTGTGTGTTGTGCTTAATAACCATGTACCATATTCTTAAATGTGATAGTATAGAAGAGTGTAGAATTAGATTACTATTCTGCTTACAGCTATTCTATTTGATTCTTTTTTTTTCGATTCTTTTATTTAACAGAAAACTTTAACCATGACCTTGCATCCCCAAGAAATAAGTTCTGTGACTGTAAGTGAATCTTTCCATGAGAAAGTTACAGTTAAGGAAAGAGGTCGTTCAACACCTGATATTATAATATCTCAGCCAGGCAAAAACAAAACAACAAGAACTATATTCCAGCTTTAATTTTGAATGATACCAACGGAAAAGTTGGCTTTGTGGCTGTGAAATAAAAAAAATGCACTGTTTTGCTTCCCTGTTTGCTGTTTGAAGGTGATGTACCGTTGGAAAAAATATGGTTTTAGAAATATAAACAAAATGAAATAAAAAACTGAAAAAAAGCATGAAAAGTAAAAAAAAACACGTTGATAATGTCATTTCACTGTCACTTTTAGAAACTGTAAGTATTAAGGAGAAACTTAGCGAGGCATACAGACTTTTAATCAATAAGCATATTTTTATAAAAGTTAAAAAGAACCGTGAAATTTTGTCCAAAACAATAGACTGCATTTACTTTTGTGGGAACTTTGAAACTCCCTTACGTGGACATGATGAAAATTACAATTCAGTACATCCTTGGGTATTTATAGGATTAGTAAATTTTGCATGTAAATTAAATTCATGATTTGAAGAATCACTTAGAAACCAGTGCAGTCCTCAAAGGTGTTTCTAAGACCAATCAGAATGAGATACTTGACTGCCTACTACACGTATACCATGAGGAGATAAGAACGAAAACTATAAAAGCTTCCTTTGTAGCTGTCATGGCTGATGACACAACAGACCTTTCGGAAAACACTCAAATGGTCCTCGTTCTACGGTATGTATTGAATATAGAAATATTTGAGCGTTTTTGGGGATTCCTTATTCCAGAAAATCAAACCGCAGATGGCATATCAAAACGTATTTTAGAACAATTGGACATAATCCTTCAAGGAAATGGACAAAAATTGATAGCTCAGACATTTGATGGTGCAAATGTCATGAAAGGCAAAAAAGCAGGAGTTCAAGCAAAAATAAAAGCTGTTTATAGTAATGCACATTTCATTCACTGTTATGCACATCAACTTAATTTAATATGAGAAATGCAGCAAGTATTACACAAAACATAAGAATTTTTTTCACAACATTCTGGCTATTCTAACATTCTATTCAAGATCACCACAACGTGTGTTCATTCTCAAGAAACATATGGACGTCAGCATTCCCCATCCATCCTCTACAAGGTGGAATTTCAACATACAGACCATAAACAGAGTTCATGAAAATTTGCAACCTTTAAAAAACTGCCTTACTGAAATTCAGTCAACATCAAATGCAGATCAAACCATTGCAGAAGCAACAGGAATTTTAAAATACCTGAATGATGACAATTTCAAGTTTTGGTTAGAGCCTTTTCATCAGATTATGCCTCACGTTGAAATAATTTACAACCAAATGCAATCTCGAGAAATTGGTGTGTTTAAAGTTAATGAATATATAACAAATTTCAAAACTGCTATTTTAGAATTGAAAAACTCAAAGTACTGTGAGAATCCTTCAAAGACACTCATGGCAGAAGCTAAGGAAGTGTGTGACTATCATTTAGTAGCTGCTAAATTGTTCAACAAGAATTACTTCACTAGATTTAAGAAGGAACATCCCACAAAAGAGATAATACTGACAACTTAAGCTTGTCTTATGATGGACAAAGAAAAGCTTGAAACTGAACTAAAAGAATTCTATTGTAGGACTGATATTCATGAATATTGCAAATTAATTGAGCTGCTGAAATTTATCTTGGAAACTTTTTTAAGAAGCACTATGAATTCGGAAAGACTAAATGCGCTTGCAGTACTTTCTATGGAGAAAATTTCCTCAACTATCATCTAGAGATCAAGGAGAAAATTATTGAACTTTTTGTGCAAATTAAAACAAGGAGAATGGATTTCATTTTTAAATTAATAGATCAAGCTTGAATTGTAACAATTTAAGTTAAAGTAGGTGAACATGTTTTTTTTTGTTAAGATTTTATCAAGTTCCTGGATAAATTTTCTTTTTATACATGTTTTTTTCCCCTTACACAGTTTTAAAACAAAGGCTAAACATTTTCTGGAGCAGCACCCCCACTAATTTTAGCTACGAGCCGCCACTGAATTCGTAATCTAGCTGTAAAAAAGGATGCTTTAGTACTATCAATACAAAAAATATATATTTAGCATCGCCTCTTACTACCCGTTCTGGTTATATGTATAATTACTAATTACACTAATGTGTTAAGAATTGGGAAGGTTTAATATAGAGTAAGTGAACCTGCATTTGCATAGAGGGAGAGTGGAAAACCATTTTAGGAAAAATCACCCCTAGTTCACAGAAAAGAGATTCGAACCTCGATCTCCCCATCATTGGGACTCTAGCTCATCACAAATCAAGCGCGTTATCCAACTACACCATTGAGACGGGGGAGTGCTATTAAACATAAATAGTTACATTCTATTTATAATAATAATTTTAACATTCATTAATTATGGTATAATGTTTGTAAAGTCACCCTACCCTCCACCCCCAAACCCACACACTGAGTTAATTTTGCTAAAAATAATAAATATTTACCATCACAACGCAAACTTAAATGTTTTTATAAAACCAATTTTAAAACTAATTTTTATAGCTATTATATTATATAATAGATATAAAAATTAGTTAAAAGCATAAAATCAAATTACCTTATTAATAATAACCATATCAACTACAACAATTGGTTTTATATAATAGATACTAAATTTAAATCATTGCCTTAAACCATTAAATGAAAGCTTTATAGTTAGTTAAAACTTATCGACAATATTTTCACTACCACTTTGTTTTAGAACGACACTAGCGCTTTTCACCTTGATATATATATATATATATATATATATATCTTTGTCGATACAGACAATTTGAGAAGTTCGATTCATGGGCTTTTCAATGATTCTCTGGATCGATCTAGATCAAGAGGCATAGTATCGATTTAGGCAAAAAAAATAATCAAGTGCATTGAATCGATCTTCTAAAGATCGATTTAATGATTCGTGTAAATAAAGTTTGTTTTATACGACTAAACTAACCAAAAGTGGTACACCAAGAAGTTTCTACTGAAGGGTAGGGGGCGTAAAAATGTATTATGGTGGGGATGGGGGAGGCGTCAAAATGTACCGCGGGGAGGGGTGGGTGGCGTAAAAATGAACCATGGGGAGGGGTGGGGGCTTCAAATTGTATCGAGAAGGGTGGGGGGAAGACAGAAAAAATGGATGACTTATTAAATGGCTTTGGAAGATATTTAAATTATTTTTGTGGTAACCACAAAGGGCAGTTATTAAAATAATGGTGGCCTTGCATACAATGTACACTTTGTAAATGTAGGGGCACTTGTGTGTAGTGGTAGGCTTAATATAATATTTTATTCACAAAGAGGAGCACTTTAAATATTTTACTCGAAGAGAAGAATGATTGGGTGTGGAAAATTATATTTATATAAGGGGAAGGAGGCAGTTAGTAAAATTATGTTTTTTTTTAAACTCAACTCAAAAGGGGGATCCAGAAGTTTCCAGAAGATTTTTAAGAAAATCGGCTATATATTGTAGACAAAACAGAACCTTAACCCCTAGACCCCAGAGAGGGAAGCACTTATTTTCTTTCCTCAATCACAGCGAATTAATCTTTCTTAAACTGTATATTCTGTCCACCTTATTTGCTTGAATTAATTGTTCGAGAAGCACGGATTGAACTAAAACTAAATACACTTGTTGGCATTTATCTATCTCGAGGAAACTTCACACCTTATTGTGGATGTGTCTCTAAACTTGGGAATCGTTAGATTAATGAAAGTGTAGATTGTAGATGTAAGCATTCTATAACTACTAAAACTCCATGCGTAAAATCAGTTTTTTACGAAATACTTCCAAACTATTGACTTGTTGGAAACACGTCACCATAAATATATTACAGAATAAAAACGTGATGTAATCATTTACAGAACCTAGACATAAAAAGAGCAGATCAGTGGATTATTCTCTTCACTTTACTAACTAAAGACCCAGACACAGACTCCGTATCCGTAGGTCCGTGGTCCGTACTCCATACTCCTGGTCCATAAGAAATTCTACTCGCGATTACAGTCTCAATATCCGTAATCACGTGACCGATTCAAACAATGAGATAGTAAGAGACTTCATCCAATCAAAAGAAAATAGTCTACAGCACGGAGCGTGCGTCAAGCAGTCAGCTGATCAAAGAAATCAAAAACAATTTTGTTGAGAAAACTTCCAGTATTTATATTAAAATATAGGTTAAGAACAATCACAAGAAATATATTTATAACTTTATTTTAACTATTAAACTTAAAATAATAAGTGTTTGCAATAGCCTGAAAATTCTAAACAGATGTAGACCTACTAATATTTTGGATGGAAAATCACTAGTATCCATAATTTATCAATTACAAAAAAATTAATGACGCTAGTAAATGGAGTATAAACCAATTAGGGGTTTTGAACCTACAAAAGCAAAACCAATATTTCTGAAAACTTGGTATTTCTCAGAAAACACTTTCCTAGAAGCCGCTCTTCCCGGGGTGTTTAGATTTCTAGAAAAATGTTTCTTAAATAGGTCCGCATCTTTTCATTTTATATATATTTCCATAGCGATGGATTCTATCACTGCTATTCTTTCTTTATTTCAAGGCGCATGCGCATATTTACTCGGCTGTGATTGGTAGTCCGTAGAAAGTTGAAGTTGGGCAACTTCTACGGTGTAAGGACTTACGGATAAGGACTCTGTGGCCAGAGCAATCTAATATTGTAGCATCGATTTCTTTCGGACCACGGACTACGGATACGGAGTCTGTGTCAGGGCCTTAAAGACCATTGATCTATATAATATAACTGGATGGACATACACATAGCCAAGGACCAAAGCGTGACGGTCAAGTTTATCGTCTGCTACACTATAGGGGGCCAGATTTAATTGTTTCTTTCAATGTTCTTATACGAAAACATGTCTCTGATGAATAAAAGTATTATTGTTTTAAAATAGTGAATTAATATATCACACTTTCCTGAAGAAACAATTACATTAAAGGATATATAATTCAGTTTTACAGGTAATTCTTTACAAATGCGAATAAAATCTTTAACATAGTTAAACAATTATGTAGCTATCATCAATGTTATTTACAGTCTGCCAATACTAAACTACTACACTTATATTTAACGTTGATTACTATTTGGATATTGGTTTCAGAAATTATAGGCTATTATAATGAATAAGGTATCTTAAAACTTGATTACATTTGTTTGATTGACAAACTTTGTGTAGTTGCCATACATTCAACCTATAACTTAGATTATATGATTGTCCATTTAGAACGGAAGTAAAAATTTCCTTCTGGAAGGTCTTTTATCCTAACTAAACACAAATATAAGGTAGGATTCTGATACGAAATAAAGTTTTACAAGCGAGCTTCCTTCAATAATCATTGTATAATATGCTAGGCTACATCAACTTATTCAAAGTAAAAACTAATCAGTTTCGAACTTTGATATGCTCTTCAAAGCTTTTGACAACATATTTATTTTATTTAACTAATCACACATTGATGTATCTCATATATTCGATCAAATTGCCACATTGCCTTGTAAGGGTGTAAGAGAGAAAGAGATACCCGAAGATTTCTCTTTCTCTTACACATTGGTATGCAGACGACAGCTCGAAAATTTCAGCAACAGATGTCCATCCAGTCATATTATAGAGATCAATGCTAAAGACAAATAATAACTAATTAGTAGCCCAAGATTGTAAGACTTGGTTTCAAAATTTTCCTAGTACTAATAGTCAGCAAAAACATTTTCTAAAGCCAACCAAATTAGATTTCCTTGAATCAATTAAAATTTTTGATTTCTTTCGATCTTTCGATTCAATCTTTTTGAAATCGCAAGAAAAAGAATCGATTAGTGAATCAGATTGAGGCCTTTGAATCGAACTAAAACCCGATATATCTAGGACACAGAATCGATTTTCAAAAAGATCGATCCAAGGTTGAACATAGCCTACAGACAATCGTAGTCGTTCTAGCGGTAGAGTAGCTTATTAATAGAGTTGGTTAACGACGACACGAATCGTTACCATGGTAACCAGTCATCATAACAAAGCTTGGAATGTGTAACAGTATATTTTTTCAAAGAATCAGTGGTTAATAATGATACTTTTAACCAGCAAATAAGTGTTATCAAACTTCTTGTAACATTCTTAAAGACACACAATTGTAAGTATAATCACGTTTTTACAGTTTAAACTATAATTCAAGACCTATTTATAAAATTATTTCGTCTCTAAGTAAGTTCAAACTGGTCAGAAGATAAATCCAAATGATGTAAATTTCAAAATAAACACATTTAACTTTATGTCTGATTGTATGCGTTTTGTGCAACCCTTAAATAATACACGGGTATAGTACACTAAAATGTTTTCTGGTACCTACCTGTTAAATATAGTTATCATTGTGATTTTGTTTTTGCAACATAGTAGGAAAAATATACACTGTAGTTATTTTATTATTTGTTAAAATTAATTACATTTTTAAAATTTATGATCAAGATTATGTAGCTTTTATTATTTTGGAGATAACATTTTACATAACATTTGAAAATGTACATTGCATTTACAGAAAATAAAGACTTTTAAGCAATGTATTTGAAGAAAATAAAAAAATAAAAAATTTGGAACCCTTTTAACTTGAGATTTGACCCACTTGGGTGGCCGCATGGTCTAAGGCGCTACTTTCATACAATAAACTATACTGTGGATGACAGGAAGATCGAGGTTTGATTCTTGGTTGGATGTAATGAGGTTTTTTTCCAAAATGGTTTCCCACTCTCCCTCTATGGAAATATGGGTACACTTCTTCTGAATATAACCTTCCTATCCCTGAAACCATTAGTGTAATTAGTACACAAGTGTATAATCTGAGCAGGTAGCATAACTCAATGCCAAAATAAAAAAACTTGAGATTGTAATGTGTAACAAGCACCCTCCTGCACAGCTCAAACCAACCCCCAATTTAAAACGCAATTAAATTCAAAATAAAATGCACCCCCCCTATTTTATTTAACTTAGGGGTCCACCTGGGTAAGAGAGAAATGGCCGCGCAGACATTCAATTCACCTCTGAAAAGGCGTGTATTATTCACAACTTGTGAATGTGTGGAATGCCAGGCCTCCACCGTGGTTCGGATTCTACGTCGGGTAGTAAGACACGGTAGTAGTAATAATAACAATAATATAACCATAATAACAACAGTAACATAAATAACAACAATACCAAAAACAACAATTATAACAATAACCCTAATAATGATAATAATAGCAACAATACCAACAATAATAACAATAACCCTAATATAACCATAATAACAACAATACCAAAAATAACAATTATAATAACAATAACCCTAATAATGATAACAATAATAACAACAATACCAATAATAATAATAACAATAACCAAAATAACAATAGCAAGAATAACAATAATGGCAATAACAACAATAACAATGACCATAATATTAACAATAATACCAACAATAATGACAACAATAATAATAACAACTGTAACCATAATAATAACAATAATGACAACAATAATAATAACAATAACCATAATAATAACAATACCAACAGTGACTATAATAACATTAATACTAAAAATAACAATAATAACAATAACCCTAAGAATAACAATAATAATAACTGTAACAATAATAATAAATGTAACAACAATAATAATAAATGAAATAATAATAACAATAATGCCAAAAATAATAACAACAATACCAACAATAATAATAACAATAACTGTAATAACAATACCAACAGTAACAATAATACCAATAATAATAACCCTAATAATATCAACAATAATAACGACAACAATAACTGTAACAACAATAATAACAAGAACAATATTAACAATACCAATAATAATAACAACAATGACAACAATAATAACAACAATAACCATCATAATAACAATACCAACAGCAACAATAATAACAACAATAACAATAACCCTAATAATAACAATAACGAAAACAATAATAACAACTATACCAATAATAATAACAATAACAAAAATACCAATAATAATACCAATAATAACAATAACCATTAAAATAACAACAATAACCCTAATAACTATAACAATAATAACCATAACAATAACAACATTGACAACAATAATAACAATATTAACAACAGTAATAACAATAACAACATTAATAATAATAATAATATTTAAAATATGGTTCATACAAAATAAATTCTAAATATTCTGACAGGTCTCTTATTTCTTGACAACCCTACATTTTGAATTTTATGAATAGAAAAAAAGTGTGAAAATATGAAATTATCTCAATAACTTTTTAATAATATTTGTGGAGTTACAAGATTAGACTTGATGTAAAGTTAGCCTTCCTCTAACAAATACAGTAACTTGTTGATGGAGAAAATGCTAAGATATTTGAGAACTAGCAGCGCTTTCTTCCTCCTCTTTCTAATGACATGCCGGTTGTTGGTGGAGGGCAAAGGGGTTCACTCATTCCATAATACAGTGAAGGTTTGATAATCCGGCACCCGATAGCACCCCCACCCCCGCGCCCCCACCTACATAGTCATCATTGGACAATATACATGATATATTAATCAAGACCGTTTTAAAAGTTATTTTACTAGTTTCTAGCACATTACACAGACAGTGCCAGATTATTAGCTCCAAATAATGGCCTATTTTGTGAAGCGTATACTTACAAGCTACCGTAGTACAACGTTGTAAGAGGGGAACTCCCCATTTGATTCATTGTTGTGAGAAGATGGGAACAACCACTTGATTCATTGTTGTGAGAAGTCAGGAACTCACCATTTGATTCATTGTTGTGGGGCTAACAAACTGTGGCTCATGAAAATATTATAGCACTGCATCTTACTACCCATTCAGGGTTGTACGCTTCTGTTTTAGAGGTGAGGAAGGTTGACTTTAGTGGAAGTGCACCCCACATTTGCATCGAGAGAAAGAGATAGCGGGAATCCATTTAGAGAAAACCATCCTCGGTGCACCAGACGGGGGGATCTGTGCCCTAATCTCTTCGTCGTCGGCAGTCTAGTCTACTGGAAGAGTAGCATCCTAGACCGTGTGGCCACCGAAGCATATGTGAAAAGTTTTTAAAATGTGTACATTTTGTAGTTATTTAAAAATAAAATACAAACTGGGAAAGTGAAAAAGTGAAAAAAGGGAAAACTTAAGGTGCATTATTTTATAAACTGATAGATAAAAAAAAGATAGCAAAAAAAAATTAATTAAAAAACTATCCCCACCCTCGCTCATGTTCATTAAAACTGGTTGAGTCGAGAATGTTTTTTCTTCTAAAAATTGTGTCTTTTGGGCTGCACGGATGTGAAGGTTGGACCAGTTCTATGGGAGAACTAATGTACTATTTTAATAATTTATATAGATCATTTACTTTTGGTAGGTGACCTGCTGGTCTAGGGGTAAGGTGTCAGACTTCTGTGCTGGCGGCCGGGGTTCAATCCTCGGTCCCGGCACAGATTTATCTGATTACCAAACCCTTCCTTCACCTCTGACAAGACATCTTGTGAATGTGGGGAATACCAGGCCTCCACCGTGGTTCGGATCCCACGTTAAACTGTAGGTCCTTCATTTCATCTCACAATCACCCTACCATTACACGTTAGCGTAAGTGCGTATAACCCGAACGGGTAGTAAGACGCGATGCTAATAATAATAATAATAATAATACTTTTGGTAGTTCTATTTTATATGACTATTTACTTATGATATGTTTAATAAAAATGTAAAAGTCCATTTTGATAGCAATAAACAGAGTTCAATTTGCAGTATAATTACACTTTGTATCAAGCTGAGTGAATGTCCAAAGTAAATATTATCAATGTGTAAGTTGTGTCAGTTTCTATTCACTGTCCATTGTTGCGCTTGTTGTTAGCTATCCCAGGACACTGCCATGGACCAGGGCGCGCACAAAACCGACGTGAGGAAGGACTTTATTTTGACAACATCAGGTACGCACAGATACACTCTTAGTGAACTAAAGAATCACAAAGTAATCAGACGAGCTACTTAGCGGACCTGCCTCAGATTACATTGGGATACCATTTGTTCCAACACAAAACATTCTCATAAAACCTGACCCTGTTGTTTATTGGTCGACAAAACAAATATTTCATATACCCTGATTATTACTGGAAGCCCCCAAGTGGCTACCAACATTGATTGAAAGTCACCAGCATTTGCCATTGTAGTAATATTTATTATGATTCATTTATTATAAAGTTAGCCCACTCCAAAACGTCATCAAAAGCTCTCACTAATAATTATTCATAAATTACTGTAGAGTTTCTCTTTACATAATTAATTAAATGGACTAGGAATGTAAATACAATATTGTAATACATATATGTCCACCATTGCGGTGACGTGAAGCTTACAGTTTTCAAATAATGGGCTTCCTATCGAAATCAGACCGTAATAGACCTACTTTTAAGGTGCGGTATTTTTACTATCCACTAGTTTGGCATAACATTAGACATGAAATAGTACTTATCAAATTGGAATGTTTTCCCAGAATTGTACTAAGATTTTTTTTTCCAGAAAATTATTTTGGTCTTTCTTTACCAAAAGAGAACTTCTTCAAACTGAATATCGACTCTTTCCTGGACAACTTCCTGGATGATCCGAGTTGTTTCACTCTGAGTGTGTCGTGCGTGGACTCCGAGCACGGTCAGAAACTACAACTCGACACAAAGGTACACAAGGACAGGTCTGATACAATCACTGGTAGTAACGTGCTTTCATCTTGTTTTACTCTGAACACGGTCAGAAACTGCTACTCGACACAAAGGTACGCAAGGACAGGTCTGATACAATCCCTGGTAGTAACGTGCTTTCATCTTGTGATGTGATCCCATCATCCTCAGATTTCCCTGTCAATAATAGTTACAGATGAAAGTAACAAGGGCTCACTGGGGTGGTAGCAGGAGGGGGGGGGGGAAAGGGGTGCCCCTGATGGGGATAGTGTCCGAGTGTTCTTCAAAGTGAGGGCTATGTTGACAGGTCACCCCTGGTGGGGATAGTGTCCTGGTGTTCTTCAAAGTGAGGGCTATGTTGACAGGTCACCCCTGGTGGGGATAGTGTCCTGGTGTTCTTCAAAGTGAGGGCTATGTTGACAGGTCACCCCTGGTGGGGATAGTGTCCTGGTGTTCTTCAAAGTGAGGGCTATGTTGACAGGTCACCCCTGGTGGGGATAGTGTCCTGGTGTTCTTCAAAGTGAGGGCTATGTTGACAGGTCACCCCTGGTGGGGATAGTGTCCTGGTGTTCTTCAAAGTGAGGGCTATGTTGACAGGTCACCCCTGGTGGGGATAGTGTCCTGGTGTTCTTCAAAGTGAGGGCTATGTTGACAGGTCACCCCTGGTGGGGATAGTGTCCTGGTGTTCTTCAAAGTGAGGGCTATGTTGACAGGTCACCCCTGGTGGGGATAGTGTCCTGGTGTTCTTCAAAGTGAGGGCTATGTTGACAGGTCACCCCTGGTGGGGATAGTGTCCTGGTGTTCTTCAAAGTGAGGGCTATGTTGACAGGTCACCCCTGGTGGGGATAGTGTCCTGGTGTTCTTCAAAGTGAGGGCCGAAGTCGTCACCCCTGAAAACCTCCACAGCAATGTTTTTGTGTCGTCCATGGTTGACTCCCCAGTGTGCACGCTCTACCACGCCATCAAGACCATCTATGCCCCTGTCTTGCTTCAGGTATCGTACCTAAATATTGTAATCACAGAGTACAGGTATCATACCTAAATATTGTAATCACAGAGTACAGGGATCGTACCTAAATATTGTAATCACAGAGTATAGGTATCGTACCTAAATATTGTAATCACAGAGTACAGGTATCATACTCTAAATATTGTAATCACAGAGTACAGGTATCGTACCTAAATATTGTAATCACAGAGTACAGGGATCTTACCTAAATATTGTAATCAAAAGAGTACAAGTATCGTACCTAAATATTGTAATCACAGAGTAAAGGTATCATACCTAAATATTGTAATCACAGAGTACAGGTATCGTACCTAAATATTGTAATCACAGAGTACAGGGATCTTACGTAAATATTGTAATCACAGAGTACAGGGATCGTACCTAAATATTGTAATCACAGAGTACAGGTTTCTTACTTAAATATTGTAATCACAGAGTACAGGGATCTTACCTAAATATTGTAATCACAGAGTACAGGTATCGTACCTAAATATTGTAATCACAGAGTACAGGGATCGTACCTAAATATTGTAATCACAGAGTACAGGGATCGTACCTAAATATTGTAATCACAGAGTACAGGTTTCTTACTTAAATATTGTAAGGAAACTACATCATCATGAAAAGTGAATATTTTAGTCTTCTTAGATCGCAAACACATCAAATATTCTCATATAATATTTGAGTGAACAAAATACTATTAATAGGTCATAATCTGTTACACCGTGTTAAAAAGAAATTCTAATAGTTTAATATATAAATATACGTTGTATACAAAACTTATGTTAAGGTATAAATTTAAGAGGTAAAGACAAAAATAAAGAATAGATCGAGCTGAGGAAAGATAGAAGATTGCAGGAGCTTTGATTGGTTAATAAGTCGATCGATGTCTAAAAAGGTGGTCTAATCCTGCTCTACATTATGGATCGAAATTATATAATCTGACTGACTACAACTGGACGTTTAGTGTACTGTAATTCAAACTTCCATCGCAATTTGAAAAGCATAAAATAATTACAATATAACTTTTGTTACAACTAACACATGCATCTATCTTACCAGCACATTGGCTTTAGGCAAATGCATTGTTAGTTCTTAATTATTAGGAGTGAGAGTTGAGGGGATTAAATTCTCCAATTCTTGCTTTCAATTTGAAAAAAATATCTATCTATTGAATTGTACAAATTTTATGAAAACAGAATGAATAGCTGGCAGTCATATTAATAAAGTTACTATACTTTAATAATTTGTGCATGACTTCAAACGTGAGTTTAATTTTTCTCAATAAAATAGTTTGCTTTCTTTTAAAAGCCACGATACTTGCTGATGACTTGATGTTGTTGGGAGAAACATAAGTTACAGGAACAGTCACAGGAATGGAGACCTGCTAGGGAGAGTGAATGTAGGAGAAACCGGGAAAGTGGAGGACATGGGAATGGAGTTTGTGAGGAGCTTGTCAGCTGTCACCAAGAGAAACAGGATTAGGATTGAAGTTATCCGGGAAAGAGTAGGATTAGAGGGAGTACATGAGATAGTAGAGATGGGAGGAGCAGGTAACAGAAAGTGTGCAAGTGAGAGGAGAAGAATGGAGTAAGGAGAGAGGGAGATGAAGTCATTTTACTAAACTGACCCGACCACAGGCTGGATACAGCTGATGGTGATGATGGTACCGGTACCCACTAAGAGTGTTCCATCTTATCAGACTATCGGGAGGCACGTGTCCCCCCCCAACCTGTCTGCCTCGCTGACGACACGCAAGGTGTCAAGGCTGTCTCCTACCTAGAAATATAACTACCCAGACGGTATGACGACTGTCACAATTTAACATTTGTTTTTGCCGTTGTGTGTTCTGTTGAACCAGGACGATGAATGGAGCAGTAGCTTCGACCCCAAACTTCAGGATTTAATATCACAGCTGGAGTCTGGACTTAGAAACTTGCTGGAGAAAGCCGGCACTTCTGCCAAAAGTGTCAGCAAAGATCTCCGTTCCAACATGGCCTGTGAGTACAAATGTACCCCACTTGGGCTATAACCGGTGACATGTTCTCAAGAAGACAAGCAGTGTCTGTCTATAAACATCTGGTGTAGAAAATCAGAAACATATTTTAGTGTAATTTTTGTAATTCTTATTTCAGTGGTGATGTGTCCCGAGGAAGAGGTGGATTTCTGGTCCAATGTCGCCAACACGACTCGCCGCAAGGATGAGCTGGAGATGGCGAAATCTTTCTACAAAGCCCTGGAGCCCCTCGGAAAGGAGTTTAGGTCTGACAACTGCGCTTGAATTGAATATTATTCCACCATTTTCCTCTTTTACCTCCACCAGTCTTCTCCTCTCACTCGTACTCTTGCTGCCATCTGCTTCTCCCATCTCTCTGTTGGTCTCCTCTGTGGTTTTTCCATCCTCATCACACGGCCATACTATCTCCGTCCCCGAGCTACGCTCACCTCTAAAACAACCGACCCGTCGGAATACTCGTGCTATGTTTATATCGGTCTAGCGTTCTACGTAGAACCTGATCATATCTTGGTTTAGCTGCCACTGACTATCTGTTTGTCTCGTGTAGCACCCTGGAGGCCCTGCCCCTAACGGAGGCCGACACAGTGCTAGAGACAGCCGACAGTGCCCTGGACGACCTCTGGAGACTGGAGGAGTTCCCCTATCCCCAGCGACGCATGGAACATCTCATGGATGTTATAGGTCTGGAGCTACTAAACTTGTCACGCATGAACTTAACAACCAGACCCCAGAACAGTAATTTAGCACTTAAATGAATGTATGAATGTTATAATTAATATAATGAATGTTCACGTTTAATTAATATTAATATTTTCTATTATTCAATTTTATTCCTATTTCCTTTTATGTTCATAATTTTTACAAGATTATAGACTTGGATGTATGAACATAAAAGGAAATAGGACAAAACATAATAATATAAAATATTAATAATAATGTATATTATAGCCCTGGACAAGAAGATAAAGCAACCTATTAAAATGATGGAATTGATATATTTCTAATTATTTCCCCCCCCATTGCCACCATAGTTTGTCGGGTTGACATTCCTGGTAGTGGCAGATATGTAATCTAATGCCGAGGTTGGGACACCGTGCCCCGATGTGATGATGATAATGATCGTGCCAGTAGATTTCCTGAACCTAATTAACCATACCATGGTGACCATAGGGACAATTCCCCGCTACGGCACCGCCGGGAATTGAACCGGGAACCTCTAGATTAGTAGCCAGTACCTTATTGAAATGTTTGTGTGTCAGGAAACGGTGTGGTGGGGATGATTCAGAGGAAACTGAAGCCGCTGAATATATGGGAGGAGCCTTATAGCAGCATAGAGGAGCTTCTCAACCAGGTGAGTGGTCCGAGGAGTCTAATAGCAGCATGGAGGAGCTTCTCAACCATGTGAGTGGTCCGAGGAGTCTTATAGCAGCATGGAGGAGCTTCTCAACCATGTGAGTGGTCCGAGGAGTCTAATAACAGCATGGAGGAGCTTCTCAACCAGGTGAGTGGTCCGAGGAGCCTTATAGCAGCATAGAGGAGCCTCTCAACCAGGTGAATGGTCCGAGGAGCCTTATAGCAGCATAGAGGAGCCTATCAACCAGGTGAGTGGTCCGAGGAGCCTTATAGCAGCATGTAGGAGCCTCTCAACCAGGTGAGTGGTCCGTGGAGCCTTATAGCAGCATGGAGGAGCTTCTCAACCAGGTGAGTGGTCCAAGGAGCCTTATAGCAGCATGGAGGAGCATCTCAACCAGGTGAGTGGTCCGTGGAGCCTTATAGCAGCATAGAGGAGCCTATCAACCAGGTGAGTGGTCCGAGGAGCCTTATAGCAGCATGGAGGAGCCTTCTCAACCAGGTGAGTGGTCCGTGGAGCCTTATAGCAGCATGGAGGAGCTTCTCAACCAGGTGAGTGGTCCAAGGAGCCTTATAGCATTATAGAAGAGCCTCTCAACCAGGTCAGTGGTCCGAGGAGCCTTATAGCAGCATGGAGGAGCTTCTCAATCAGGTGAGTGGACCGAGGAGCCTTATAGCAGCATGGAGGAGCTTCTCAATCAGGTGAGTGGACCGAGGAGCCTTATAACAGCATGGAGGAGCCTTTCAACCAGGTGAGTGGTCTGGGAAACCTTATAGCAGCACGGAGGAGCTTCTCAACCAGGTGAGTGGTCTGGGAAGCCTTATATCAGCATGGAGGAGCCTCTCAACCAGGTGAGTGGTCCGAGGAGCCTTATAGCAGCATGGAGGAGCTTCTTCAACCAGGTGAGTGGTCTGGGAAACCTTATAGCAGCACGGAGGAGCCTCTCAACCAGGTGAGTGGTCTGGGAAGCCTTATAGCAGCATGGAGAAGCCTCTCAACCAGGTGAGTGGTCCGAGGAGCCTTATAGCAGCATGGAAGAGCTTCTCAACCAGGTGAGTGGTCCGAGGAGCCTTATAGCAGCATGGAGGAGCTTCTCAACCAGGTGAGTGGTCCGAGGAGCCTTATAGCAGCATGGAGGAGCCTCTCAACCAGGTGAGTGGACCGAGGAGCCTTATAGCAGCATGGAGGAACCTCTCAACCAGGTGAGTGGTCTGGGAAACCTTATAGCAGCACGGAGGAGCCTCTCAACCAGGTGAGAGGTCCGAGGAGTCTTATAGCAGCATGGAGGAGCCTTTCAACCAGGTGAGTGGTTCGTGGAGCCTTATAGCAGCATGGAGGAGCCTCTCAACCAGGTCAGTGGTCCGAGGAGCCTTATAGCAGCATGGAGGAGCTTATCAACAAGGTGAGTGGTCTGAGGAGTCTTGTAGCAGCATGGAGGAGCTTCTCGACCAGGTGAGTGGTCCGTGGAGTCTTATAGCAGCATGAAGGACCCTCTCAACCAGGTGAGTGGTCAGAGGAGCCTTATAGCAGCATGGAGGAGCTTCTCAACCAGGTGAGTGGTCCGTGGAGTCTTATAGCAGCATGAAGGACCCTCTCAACCAGGTGAGTGGTCCGAGGAGCCTTATAGCAGCATGGAGGTGCTTCTCAACAAGGTGAGTGGTCCGAGGAGTCTTATAGCAGCATGAAGGAGCCTCTCAACCAGGTGAGTGGTCCGAGGAGCCTTATAGCAGCATGGAGGAGCTTCTCAACCGGGTGAGTGGTCCGAGGAGTCTTATAGCAGCATGGAGGAGCCTCTCAACCAGGTGAGTGGTCCGAGGAGTCTTATAGCAGCATGGAGGAGCTTCTCAACCAGGTGAGTGGTCCGTGGAGCCTTATAGCAGCGTAGAGGACCCTCTCAACCAGGTGAGTGGTCAGAGGAGTCTTATAGCAGCATGGAGGAGCTTCTCAACCAGGTGAGTGGTCCGAGGAGTCTTATAGCAGCACGGAGGAGCCTCTCAACCAGGTGAGTAGCCCGTGGAGTCTTATGGCAGCATGGAGGAGCCTCTCAACCAGGTTAGTGGTCCGAGGAGACTTATAGCAGCACGGAGGAGCCTCTCAACCAGGTGAGTGGTCCGAGGAGACATATAGCAGTATGGAGGAGCATATCAACCACGTGAGTGGTCCGAGGAGTCTTATAGCAGCATGGAGGAGCCTCTCAACCAGGTGAGTGGTCCGAGGAGCCTTATAGCAGCATGGAGGAGCTTCTCAACCAGGTTGAGTGGTCCGAGGAGTCTTATAGCAGCATGGAGGAGCCTCTCAACCAGGTGAGTGGTCCGAGGAGTCTTATAGCAGCATGGAGGAACTTCTCAACCAAGTGAGTGGTCCGAGGAGCCTTATAGCAGCATAGAGGAGCCTCTCAACCAGGTGAGTGGTCCGAGGAGCCTTGTAGCAGCATGGAGGAGCCTATCAACCAGGTGAGTGGTCTGAGGAACCTTATAGCAGCATGGAGGAGCTTCTCAACCAGGTGAGTGGTCCGAGGAGTCTTATAGCAGCATAGAGGAGCTTCTCAACCAGGTGAGTGATTCGTGGAGACATATAGTAGCATGGAGGAGCATCTCAACCAGGTGAGTGGTCCGAGGAGCCTTATAGCAGCATGGAGGAGCCTCTCAACCAGGTAAGTGGTCTGAGGAGCCTTATAGCAGCATGGAGGAGCTTCTCAACCAGGTGAGTGGTCTGAGGAGTCTTATAGCAGCATGGAGGAGCCTCTCAACCAGGTGAGTGGACTGAGGAGTCTTATAGCAGCATGGAGGAGCTTCTCAACCAGGTGAGTGGTCTGAGGAGTCTTATAGCAGCATGAAGGACCCTCTCTAACCAGGTGAGTGGTCAGAGGAGTCTTATAGCAGCATGGAGGAGCTTCTCAACCAGGTGAGTGGTCCGAGGAGTCTTATAGCAGCATGGAGGAATTTCTCAACCAGGTGAGTGGTCCGAGGAGTCTTATAGCAGCATAGAGGAGCCTCTCAAACAGGTGAGTGGTCTGAGGAGTCTTATAGCAGCATGGAGGAGCTTCTCAACCAAGTGAGTGGTCTGAGGAACCTAATAGCAGCATGGAGGAGCCTTATAGCAGCGTGGAGGAGCCTTATAGCAGCGTAGAGGAGCCTCTCAACAAGGTGAGTAGCCCAAGGAGTTTTATAGCAGCATGGAGGAGTCTTATAGCAGCATGGAGGAGCCTCTCGACCAGGTGAGTAGTCCGTGGAGCCTTATAGCAGCATGGAGGAGCTTCTCAACCAGGTGAGTGATTCGTGGAACCTTATAGCAGCATGGAGGAGCTTCTCAACCAGGTGAGTGGTCCGTGGAGCCTTATAGCAGCATGGAGGAGCTTCTCAACCAGGTGAGTGATTCGTGGAACCTTATAGCAGCATGGAGGAGCTTCTCAACCAGGTGAGTAGCCCGTGGAGTCTGCCTGCCTATTATTTACTTAAATACAAATCTAACAAAGTATGCTTGATCAGACATTTTAATCAAATTCATAGTTTCTTTAGAACTGCATCTTAATTCTCGTTCATAATAATTACACTAATGTTTTAGTGTTGAGGAAGGTTGAATTAAGAGGCATTGGCTTGGAGGAAGAGTGGAAAACCACTCTAATTACACCCTACTGGGATTCAAACCCTCATATCCCCATCATTGGCAGTCCACTCTATTGCGAGAGTGACACCTTAGACTATCCGACCACCGAAGCGGGTAAATATGTTATGTTGTATCAACCAAAGTAGCCCAGGTGATTTGTGTGGTGCTGGTTGTGCGTCCATTTTACTTCAGATCTTTTTTAAAACTACAAATTAATATATATGTTCCATTAATGAAGGAGTGTGACAGTTGCTAACAATTATTAGTTGGAGTCAAAGTTCATCGTACCAGCAACCCAACCTCGTGTTCAATTGTTCCTCCAGGGCTCAGCCGTCTGTGACAAGTGGGTGACGACATGTGAGCGTCTCACAGGATTCATATGGTCTAATTACACCCCTCACATGTGGGACGGAGCACCCTTCGTTCCTTCGCACACCAAGAACTTCGTCAACAGACTCGGGGAGGTGAGTCCCACTCGTGTGCTATACGCCATGTGGAGCCTCCGAGAGCGCCCGGGTGAACCATGACAACCCGGCCAGGGGTTCAAACCCAGGGACTCGGGGAGGTGAGTCCCACTCATGTGCTACACGCCATGTGGAGAGAGCGCCCGGGTGAACAATGACAACCCGGACAGGGGTTCAAACCCAGGGACTTGGGGGTCTGTGCTCTGATGTACCCCTGATCCATCCTGGCTCGTCTCTGAAGGGCCGATACTTTCACAGGAACAACTGGTGAAACATGTCCTCGGAGGCGAGACAAACCAGGGTGAATCATTGGTACTAGGGAGCATTGACGCACACATTCAAAGGTCCCGGGTTCGATCCCTATGCCAAGTTTGTCATCTCTTGAGGACCGATCTTGTGGACAGTCATCACGTATCAGTTCGGGATACACAAATTAAAAAACAATACATCAAGAGTGAGACAAGACCACTCTTTTAACTCAGAGCACACTCGAGTAAAATATATTAAGTATTCTCAAAGCAAATTTGAAGTTAGAATAGTTTTGGTCAAATATTTATCCTCAAATAAATAGTAAAGTCCATTCACCGTAGGAATTGTTTTCTGAAAGGCCTTCTTCCTTACCAGAAATCTATTATATAGTAGGATATTGGTAGGAAAAAAGACCTTTCAGAGAGTAATTCTTAACTTGAATGGAGTATATATTGTACTTATTTGTATACATTTTTGCAATAAAATGAGTTTCGATAGAATGAAACCTAGGTCGGGGGATTGGGCGGTAACGATAGATTTTCTTCATGAAGCAGACATTGCCTCTTTGTCCAGTGGCAGCAGTGTACAGTGTGTTCATATTGTGTTTCCATCCCCCTGTCCTGTACAAATATCACCAAGTACCCCTAGAAGTGAAAAGAGGTATTCCTTAAAGAGACAATGATTAGTGCAACGATGGCCTCTTATTGAACACCGCGACAGATCCTGCAGCTGCGTACGATCCACCGCCAGCTGACTCGGCTCCTGACGTCTCGAGAGCAGGAGGAGCTTCGCACGGCGGACACCTTCAGATCCTTCTCGGGACTCAGCCCTGTCCTGTACAACCCGTACACAGAGAAACTGTGGCGGGCCGCGGTGGCTCAGTTCGAGCACTCCCTTGTCCCCATGGAGGAGCGGGTGGCCGGAAAACTGAGGGCGCAGCTCAAACACATCAACGCCAACACCTTACAGGTCAGATCACGAGAGGGTGTTGTTTATTTGAATTACATCCTCTAATATGGATTTGCTAAACTTTCAAAACTTCGATATAAGGATGTTTTGTAGCAATATTGCTGTGAAATATAAACAATTTAGAAACACTTTATCAAGGAAAAGTGGGTAATATAACACATCATTGAAATAAGGATAGTTTTTCAACAATTCGATCTCGAGACGGCTCTCACTTTATCGCCAATAGTGCACCTTTATGATCCCCTGCACTAGTGCCATGTTTCTCCGCCTGCGCCTGTTTCCAGCGCAATTGCAGCAACACAGTTGTCTCAATCTTTACACTTTATTTTAGTTTATTTAATTAATACGTCATTTTGCTATTTTAAAGATTACTATTTAATTTGTTTACGTTATTTTTTTTGACATTACTATGAAGATAATATTCATAACAAAACGAACTATAAAATATAACAAAATGTGAATGAAATGTGATTTTTCTTAAGTCCGGTCACTATCTGGTACCTCGTGACTTATTTTTTCCCATTTGACTAATGTTTTCTATAACTCGACCTTGCCTGGAATGCAACTACTCTGTTAAAGGAAAACCTCCTGTACAGTCTTTGACAAAAGGCACTTCACAAGGTTGACATGTCGAGCAGAATCCCGAGGTCTGGCCGAACATCCTGTTTCAACAAACCATGCTCCCCCCTTCACAGCTGTTGTACGAGTTCAAGAGGTACCAGGAACTCATTGAGCGCCCTATAGTGCGCAACGCTCTGGTGGCGGAGAGGGAAAGCTTGTTGGCGGCACTGCGAGAATACTTGCACTCGGTCAGTACAGACTTCAACGCGGGCAGGACAGGAGGGGCGGTGCGGTTGGTGGACATGCCCGAGGTGATCTGCAACATCTACTGGGTGCGGCAGCTTGAATGCAAGGTACCTTATCCTCTCACTTGCACACTTGCTGTTATCTGCTCCTCTCACAGGATATCTGGATGCTTGTCAGTTTAGCTCAGTGCCATCTTAGATCAACGATTTTCCTCGTAAAGATGGCACTTTCCACCGCTCCGTTATCCAATTATTTCAGCTCCAGAATATTGGGAAGTGTAGAAGGATCCCTCAAAGGACAGACGGACACTGCATGGATCGTATATAACCTTAGACACTCGAATAACTCTCATCCTAAAGGAGATTTGAGATTTGGACACTCAAATCCTTAAAACAATTTCAATTTTAATTTATTTTAGAGATCTAACACTGCTTATTGGGTGTTCAGAACCAATTATAATTGTAGATGAACTTAACAACCAGAGCCCAGACCAGTAATTTAACACTTGACTGAATGTATGAATGTTATAATTAATATAATGAATGTTCACATTTTATATTATTAGATTATATGGCTTTTATGTTCATTATTTTTTCCAAGTTTCGGATTCAGATTTTTTAAATAGTTGATTCGCCCCGACCCAACCCTACTAAATATCAATTACACCTTGTTTCATTTCCAAAATGCTTAAAATATTTCCCCCTCTGTGTTCCAATGTCCCCCTCTGTGTTCTAATGTCCCCCTTTGTGTTCTTATGTCCCCCTCTGTGTTCTTATGTCCCCCTCTGTGTTCTTATGTCCCCCTCTGTGTTCTTATGTCCCCCTCTGTGTTCTCATGTCTCCCTCTGTGTTCTCATGTCCTCCTCTGTGTTCTCATGTCCCCCTCTGTGTTCTCATGTCTCCCTCTGTGTTCTCATGTCCCCCTCTGTGTTCTCATGTCCCCCTCTGTGTTCTCATGTCCCCTTCTGTGTTCTCATGTTCTTGAGGTGGGGGACATGGAGAGAACGGGGGTTAAGATCCTGAGCGACCTCAGAGGCTTCAAGGAACTGCAGGGGGCTGCCGGGGCCTTACTAAGGGACCTGAAGGAGTTCCATACGGACCAGTTTGACGGTTGGACCAGGGAGGTTGGCATGGCTATTTACAACAAGAGCTTGAGGTGATTAATATCATACCTTCCCATTCTGGTAAATAAACACCAAAAATAAATAAATTTTGCCATAAAATGATTTTATAGTTTGAAAAATATTACAAATGCACCAACAACAACAAAAATCACCTCATGAAATATCTTCACACTTTTGTCAAACTTATATAAAAAACTACTTGCAAATTATTTCTCTTGAAACATTAAATAAAATCTTTTCACCAAACCTTTTATTTTTCTACATTAAAACTATCCGCCAGTAAAACGGACAAACCGTTAGATAATATTATTAAAGGCTAGTAGATGTTTGTGGAGGAGCTATAATCACATTTTGTGACTATAAATATATAAACATCGATGGCCGTAGCCTTGAAGATATGTCTGATACTGCAATCTAGTGATAGAATTAAGAAACTATTTAAAAATCATAATAGATGTCTATTTCCGTGTTGTTCGCAGTCTAAACACGGACGAGCCGGTAGTCCAGTTTGAGAGGGGCCAACTGATGCATGTCAACTATAACCCGAGGTTGGTTGGCCTGGTGCGAGAGGTGAGGCAGTTGGCGGTCCTGGGCTACAAGATCCCTCTCAAGATACAAGAGGCTGCAGATCTAGCCAAGAGGTTCATGCGTCAGGCCAAGGCTCTTGAGCAGGTGATACTCCATACTAGTGCCGCGAGCAGATCTGATCAGGTTACTAGCGTTGCCCGACAGATAGGGTAGGAGTGTATTATATCTTGGTGACCTGGTGCTCTGGTGACCTGGTGCTCTAGGGGTGAGGTGTCAGACTTCTGTGCTGGCGGCCGGGGTTCAATCCTCGGTCCCGGCACAGATTTATCTGATTACCAAACCCTTCCTTCACCTCTGACAAGACATCTTGTGAATGTGAGGAATGCCAGGCCTCCACCGTGGTTCGGATTCCACGTTAAACTGTAGGTTCTCCATTTTCATCTCACAATCTCCCTACCATTACACATTAGCGTGAGTGGGTAGTAAGACACGGTGCTAATAATAATAATAATAATAATAATGTATTATTTCACTTTATAAAGATTTCGACTTTATATATTATATTATTATAAAATTAATAATTATTATAAAATTAATATTAAGCTCTACTAGTTATCAGGCTAATGCCAATAATAGAGCTTGTTTTCAATATTCTTTAACAACATACATTCATTTTTTAATAAAATCCATTTTCTCTTCATTAAATTCATAAGAAATTTTATAATCAGGACACTATTGTTATTATTATTATTATTATTACTATTGTAAAAATAAAGCACAACCATACAGAGTTATTCTTAGGCCCAAAGTTCTCTCGTTTGGATTTTCTATTTTACATTAAATGTAGCCAACAACTTTTCCTATTTATTTTTTAGGGGATGAACTAAATGAAACCAAACATTTGTAATAAATTGACAAGGTAGTTTAAACAATACGACAAGTGTCGGTTGTTACACAGGTGGCCAACTTCCACAACACAATCGGAGACCGTATGATCCCGTCCCAGCGACCCATGATGCTGGAGGCGGCCCTAGAGATGGCCCGGTTGGTGAAGGAGCAGACCGGTGTCACCTGGGGGGACACAGCGGCTGTGGACACTTACATCGCGCGGCTACAGTCTGTCGTGGAGAGGCTGTCTCGAGAGAACAACAAGCTGGCCTCCTATCACGGCCAGATCAGCGACAAGGTGCGTCCGCTCTGTCGCGACATCCTCTAATATCCTCGATGATTTCAAATGGGCTATTTGTCGACAATCATCTGTGTGAACACATGTAGCTTGTATTCTTTAAATTGTAAATGAGAATTGAACTTGGGACCTTTGACTTGGTATTCCAATGCTCCTAGCACTGTTTTCAGGGACCATTCTTCCCTTGTATTTTATGGCAGAGTCTGTAATGGATGAGCATATTAAGCCAAATGTCGCGAGTTTGATACCCTTGTTGATGCAATCCAACATTGTTATTGTTACAGGTGGTAGCACTGATGAATACTGATCTGTTGAGACACCAACAACAGTGGAAAGATGGTCTCAAGGACATCCGCGGAGTTGTGGGACTGGTGGAGAGTCAGGTTAGTCCTTTACACCAGGGGTAGAGGGACTAGTGGAGAGTCAGGTTAGTCCTTTACACCAGGGGTAGAGGGAC